>JAQPZY010001552.1:0-215000 GCA_029931535.1 Margaritifera margaritifera
AAAAAGAGGAGATAAGTGGGTTAGGGATTAGTACAAGACTAACTTAGCTTATTGGCATTCATTAAATGAGGTCATACCATTGTTTTTTATGTTATGTTTTTTCTTTGTTAGTGACATTCTCTTCTAATGACTATTTTCAAATGCTCGCGCTACAAATTATATGTACAATGACGACCGAAAGGGAATTTATGAACATACAACCAATAAAACAAAAACCCCCCCCCCACAATCTACAATTTAGATGGGGATCGACAGCTATGTTTTAAATGTTGAGTCCAGGCATTTTATATTATATTTGTGGTTACATTTTCACAAATACAGATGTTGCCAACTGCCATAAAATTTTATACTTAAAAGAATTGCCTCCAATAAAATATATACTTATGCCCACCACTTCAAACCAAAATCAATAATTAAAGCTGCTAATTGCATTTTATCTGCATTCATGTAGTGTCCTAATATTAGCACCCAAAAATATGGACTCGATTGGTTATGTTTCTTTTATCTCATGTAAGTTAAAATTCATTCATAAATTGAATATGGTATTAAAAAAGCCATAGGTAATATGAAACTTTGTACCAAATAATCAGATGGTATATCTGTACTTAAAGAATCAAAGAACATATTCTAAACAAACTTTCTATTTCCTTATATTTGCAATCACATCAAAAATGCAGTTTACTAGTAGTGGTGTAAAATGATTTGCCTGTCCATCTAGTATGTTTGTGTTGTTTGTCAGTCATAAACAAAAATGTATGCATCTGAGTATGGAAATTGACAATGAACAGAGAATTACAGTTTTGTTTTCCAAATCATCTCGTTCCCTTGCTTGTACTTCATCAACTAAAGGTATGTTCAAGGATTTTTTGTATGCCCTCAGAGAAGTAGCAATGAGTATTAATACTGTAATGATGTCCATCTGTACACCCATAACAAATCTGTTCGAGCACAATAGCAAAAAATAAAAACATAAACATATAGCCATATTATTTTGTGTATATAGATGGTCTGATTAGACTTTCATGCCATTATAGCAATATTCCATTTTATTCACATTTTTTAACTTTTGGGACTTTAAGACCCTCAAACTTATACTACAGCGGAGGACATCTAGATTTGGGCATGTCCATTTGCTGTAAGCATGATTGACACAAAAATTAAAAAACAACTTTTTGAGCATCATTGTGTAAAAAGCATTCCATATTTACAAATGAAATTTGGTAGATGACATGATTAGATTATAATGACCATTATAGCAATTGTTCAATTTGTTTATTACATTTTTTTATATCCTTGAACTGTGACTTTTTTCTTCCTAACATTCTGAGCACGACTGAACAAAAACCCAATCAAGGCAGACAACAGGGATTCAGTAGGCATGTTTATAGGGATGTGTAGATGACTTGATTAGATTTTCAGACCTTACGAGCAATTTAAACAGTTTTAACAATTTTGGAGGTTTTGAAAATTATACAGTTGACATTGTGAACATACATATTTTACAAACGCCGATTCTGGTTTCGATCTTCAACAGAAACGATATGAAGAATATCATATTGACAATAATCTTTAATACAGATTTACCAGTAGTTAGCAACCTTTGATAAACTTTCGTTTAGCAAATTGTTTGATATTTATACAGTTCTTATTGATATTTGAAAAGCAATAATGTCAGTGCTTCCTAAACTTGAACTGATATTGGTTTCTGTGAGCTATAACAAAAAACAATAGTTACTCTAACAGAAATTGCGCTTTACTGGCCTATTTGTTTCTCTAGTTAATCAAAGATAAGAACGTTTCTTTATCGTAACTGCTTTAGTGTTGCAACCATCCTCTGATATTCTTCAGGAAATAACAATATTTTCAAAATGGCTACCGTGGCAACCATATTGGATGTAAGATTGATTACCTTTTTCATTTAGGACCCAACATGATATCATTATAAGTCTTTTGGTGAAAATCCCATGTTTATATAACTATCTATTCAGGAGGAAGGAATAGTGATACTATTTTCAAGATGGCGGCCATGGTGGACATAATGGCTTGCCACATCAACATGATTTTCATTTAGGACCAACTAGACACCCATCAGAAGTCTTATGAGTAAAACAAATATGTCGATATGATTTTCTGTTTAGCAGTAATTTTGTTTTCTTCCTGAAAATCATATAAAACATAACCTTAACTTTTCTTGCTTTCATAATTTTCCCTTTCCTTTAATTTCATCAAAACGGCAAATCAGGAAAATATTGTATTAAATATCGTTTTTTTTTATAAAAGCATACATACCATATCAGTGGAAGTCTAAATAAATTAAGGGTTATTACTCCGTCAGATTTGGAACATAAAAGTTTAAACTTCCAGTTCTGCTAAACCATGAATTACTGGATGTTCTAAGAGAAATAATTTTGATAAATGCACTGGAGTGGAATACCAGAAATAAATTTTCACTGCCCTCCAATAGACATCGACAACATTATGACCAAGAAATTTGAGTAGGTGGGCGAACATGTATACAAAAACACAGCAGAACATGAAAACGATTAAACTGCTGACATTTATCGCCGGGATACAGTAAGAAATCTGCTTTTCAATCATAAATAAAAGAAATTGTGTTTGCTCTGAGTGAATAATGGATAGATTTCATCTCGTGGGTGAAAGACTCAAGTAGTTTCACTCCGTGGCTTCACCATGTCGCGAAAATACAGAGTTTATCACCACACTCGATGAAATGTATCCGTTTATTCACTCGTTTCAACCAAATATCCTATATTTAGGTCATATCAGCATGGAAATACCAGTAAATGTACCAAACTTCAACATTCCCTATATGTTCAGTTTGAGTTACACGTGGGCAAACAGAAATAATAATGAGAGGGGGACATTGGTTCCAGGGAAAACCATTAATTTAATCTATTTTATGCTAGACCGTGAATACTGGATATTCCAAGAGAACTAATGTTGATAATAGATATAACTATTTCACTGCCACGTCGATAACATTATGAGGAAGTAATTTTGAGCTATTTTTAGAAGATGACATGGTCCAGTGGTAAGTATGGCCGCCTGGCATGTAGACGAACCAACTTCAAATCAACGATGTGCATATAATTTTTTTTCTTCAATCTTTCATATATTTTATGTGTTGTTTTATTTTGAATTGCGAAGTAAAATTATGTTGCTTGGCTGATATTTTCTGTGCGAATATACACAAAACACAGCAAAAAGTAAACTGATAACCGCTGACATTATCGCGTGGGATACAGTGATACTGTTACTTCAATCTGTTATACATATTGCTAACCAATATGTTTGAGCATAACAAATTTTTAAAAAATTTGCTTGCTCCAAATGAATAACATATATATTTGATCTCGTGAATGACAAACTTAAGTATTTTGACCCACTAGATAAAATATATCCGTTATTCGCTTGTTTCAAGCAAATATCATCTCTCTATTCTTGGCTCCAAAATTATTTTGACCACACCTCTTCATAAGGCGTTAAAGAATCTACTGTTTGCTTGAAAATAATATTTCAGCTTCTGAAGTCCATCTACACCTTCTCCCCGATCACACTTCTAAGAAAAAAGTTTAACATGAAAGGGTTTGCAAATGGATCTGCAGGCGTGGTAATACGGTTTTAAAAGGCATATATTTATGATTCTGATCATGGTAAATACACTTTTATTTTCCTGTTTTGTTTGGTATGACAAAAGGGGCCTTAGAAAGAGTGTCGCCTTAATGCTGGGTTAGATAGAATATGTGTGTGAAGATTCTGTTGCCATAAGGATGTTTTGACTATCACAGTTGTGTGTAGGCATTATGGCGACGCAGTATTAGGGAGACAAATGTGTGCTTTTGTTTAAAACTAAGATTTTTGTTTCATCCATGAATATTTCATCTTGATAATAGGAATCAGGACTTCTCAGTAATTATGCATAACTCACTGTGTCAGATACTGTGTCAGATACTGTTGAAGGGAATGTGTAAACTTCTGCATTCAAGTTTCAATAAAATAATTAGGACAAAACCCAAATATTTTTGTATGTCAAGAATTGATCATTTAGAACGAATAAATGAAGTTGTAGTGGATGGATTTCTTCCAGTTTGTTGGAAAAGTGTTGCATATACATGAACAATGGTCTCATTGAAAGAAAATGTTTAAAGGAAAGGTTAGGTTTCCTGAACTGATAATAAGTGTAATTTCCTCTATTCGATGAAACTGAGCAGTAAATCATTTCAAACATTTCCACAGTTGATTTTCTTCACTGATGTAGCAGATATACAAACAGGGACCAATTTATCACATTTAACCAAAGTCAAAAGTTAGAACATAACAAAAAACGTATTTTCCATAACTGATCCTCTCTTACATAGTCATAGTGTTTTGATCAAATTTAAGTTCAGCATTAAAATTTACCTCCCAGTGCATCTTCCCCTACAAGTATTTGCCCCTAATATCTTTCGCTCAGGGTGGTGGTTAGACCCACTCTCATATTTGAGGTTTGCTATAAATTAGACATTTTGCTGTAACACAGCATTGTCCCACTAATGTTTGTCTTACCTGTGATGGCAATTCTAACATAATTGTTCATATGCATTGGTATAGGAAAATTCCATCTGAGGGTCAACATTTTGCATCCGAAATGAAGCTTTGCAGAGTTGCCTGATAGAATATTCTGTTACCGAGGATGGAATTTTAATACCGAATACCAATGCATGATGAAGGATTATTTGTCTCCACGGTGTTGAACAAAAAAAAGTTGGTCGAAGTCTATATGACTTATTCTGGTGGTTTAGTTTGGTGTTTTATGGCACAGCAAACACAAGTAGGTTCTTTAGTGCTGAAGGCAGTTGTAGTAAAGTGCCTTGTCCAGGGACCATAGCCAGCCGATGGTAGGGTTGCAACCCGACCCCTTTCAGTCGCGAGTCAGCACACTAACCTCTGAGCCACCGTGGATCCTCTCCATTAATAGCCTCTTATGACATGTAGGAGAGCGCATCGGGGCCTATTCTGCATCCTCAGTCATGCAGGTGATTAGGCTTATTATGAATATTGATGCAACTTTACAACAGCAAAGCATGTCTTCTAACGTTTTCTCAACTTAAAATAGAACACAAAAATGGTAGAAAGTGTTAACAGCTTAAAAAAATAAAGTCCACTCTTATCCCTTAAACGACACAGATAAAAAATATTTGATATAGTCCCTTGATTCAGCTATGATCTAGTATTGATTTTCCTTTCATAACTAATTTAAAAAAATAATTACAATATTTTTTTCGACTTCAAACCAGACTTCAGAATATGTACCTATAGCTAGGTCGATCAGTGAGAAATGTCTTGTTTGTGGGACACTGGCTTGAAATGCTGCACATTGTAGGATGTAAATACGTTGCAATTAATGTTATTCTTGATTATTGTTAAAAGAACCCTCAGATGATGCTGGAACAGGAAATGTTTGCCGATTACACAAATCCTAATGCTTTGGTTTGCTCTTTTAATACCTTGGTCTGTTAATCCATTGCTATATTGCAGAAAAGAAGTTGGTCCCTGACAGTAGGTTTCATAATTGTAACAAGCCATATTATTCATTTAATCAGCTGACCAATGTTATCCAGAGTTCAACAGTATATGCTCCATAGTTATAATGCCTCTAATAACGAGCTAGCATAACAGCAGATGTAGGCTCCACAAAACTTTTGTGTATAGTTTTATTTTCTTCTGGCCTATTACCAAGCAAGTATTTGTTTTTTTTTTCCCTCTTAGTATCTCCAGTCTTGATTTTCTGTAATGTTAACAATTCTTGCACACTATGTTAAATTGATTCAAATTTTTGATTTTTTTGGTCAGATTGAATATATCATCAAAAGATAGAGATATTGCACACTCAGATACTTTTTGGTATTGGAAATAAATGTGAAATCTGTAAACAGAATAAACTAACTTTGGAACATTTGGATCTGTTATATTCCAGTAGGACATCATGTAACCATACGTTGCCATCAACGCGCTCACTTTATTTGAGTCTGCCAAAGTCTGATTTCACACAGAGCTCTGCATCTGTTTCACGGGGTAATCGTTGTCAAATTTTAAAGTGCGGTTATAAACTATGTTTAATGGTTTTCACTTAAACCATTTTATTGCATTAAACTGAATCGGCCAAGACAATAATAAAATGCCTTTTTTTAAATATACAATTAATTACATTACTTTTCTATGTATATTGAATTTATAATATATGTCCATGAGGTAAATTGCTCTTTAGTGGTCATTTTGTAAATGACATATTTACTGCATTTGAGTTCAAGGTCACTCTTGTTTACATAGAATTTAGTACTTAGATTGGAATTTTCTCAATATCTTGATGTGAGAAAAGTCACGTACGCACCGTAATTTTCCATTAGAGTTACTCATATTCTAGAATATTTTGTCAGGTTACCTATCTTTATATTTATTCAGATTTGGTAAAAAAGATTTCATTCTTATACTCAACTTCATATTATTAAGATCAGTCTATTAAGGAATTTATTTCAATAATCAGATGTTACAGTTGTGAAAATAAGAGCAAATTCAGAGAGAGGATGTTATTTATTTGAAATATTCATTGGAATTACTAAAGGTGCTCATTTTCATTTTGGATTAATACTTGACTTTGGAATTTATGTGAATTCATTCAAAGATATTATGGATTACATTTATTCAGACATATCAGGACATTCAAGACTACTGACACATCATAACATTCAAGACTACAAGCACATCAGGGCATTCAAGCTACTTGAATTCATTCGGAATATTCTATATTTAGGACTTGTGATTAGGACACTTAGGATTGTTGTATTATCTGGACTTTAATTCACGTTATTGTAAGTGTCTTTTTTGAATTTTCACTTTGATTGTCTTGAAATAAATTGTTTGTTGAATTTACTTCCATTGCTGTTTCACTTTCTTTCTGTTACATTATTTTAAGACCTGGAGTAGTAACACCTTAGAACTAGATTATGTTAATTTTGGTCTAGATCCTGTTACTTTAGGACCGGATTCGTCAGCTTTTGTAATCAAAGTCATAAATCATACAAGTTTTAACTTCTTCATTATCTAATGCGCTGTTGTTATTTTGTTTTGTTTCTTTTCTGTGGGTTATGTTTTATATCTGTCACATCCTACAAACTCTTCATTTTTCAAAAACTTCATTCGTTTAAGATCGATTGGTGTATCTTTGGCACATGGTTTATTTTCAGCTGGCTCCTAACTGTTAAAAGGTTAATTCTGCCCTTTTCATTTAGCCAGTAAATACTTTTTGCCGTTCATTCTTTTAGTATTCAACCTTTTTCAGCTTTGTATTTGTTATCTTGCTCGTCATACTGTGACAACTTTTGTTCATAAAACATGCTCTCTACATCCAGTCCCTTCAAGTCTTCCAATTTGTAAATATCTGGATCGCTTAAATTTGCTTGCCTGATTTTATATATTTTTGGGGTCATGTTAGGCAGGCATCAGTTTTCAAACATTGTTTAGTATATTGAAATTCTGACTGTTTCATTGATTTTAAATTTAGGAATTCCCAATGTATCTGTTGTAAAGCAACTAAATAGGTTAAGTTATACTTTTATCTGTTTTCTTCCTTGCTTGCTTCAACCAGTCAACTCTATTGATTCCTACTAACTGTTATTGTATCCCCCAATTAAAGTTTGTAAAACGTCAACGATGTCTGGTTTCATTTTTTTTTATTTAAATATTTCACATTATAATCTTTAGAGTTCTGTTTAACCTTCTTACTACATATGTTGGGGAGAGGTGTTGTTTGTTTCTTTAATTAATTGTTTTTGCTGTTTGTTTTTTTTTTTTTTGTTTGTTTTTTTGTGTTTTTGGTTTTATCAATGTAAGTTGAAACGTATTCAATTGCTTTTGTTTCAAACAAATCCTAAATTTTTTGTTGTAAACGTTTCCTTCATCAAACTGTGTCTTTCCAGATATTGGCTCTACACAGATTTCTCTAATACCATCGTGTATGTCATCTCCCTTTTTTGTTTTAACTTTTCAGCCCAGCATATTTAAAAGAATATATATCACTGTCAAAACGTATTTGTATCCATTGTTTTTTTTTTTCCTATGTTTGCATGTGAACATAGTTTGGCCTGCTACTGTTCATCCAAACGACTTACATACACTCTTGTGTAAGTTTTATATTTTTCGCTTGCTTGTGTAATGTATAAGCGGATTGTTCAGTTAACCATTCTTTCAATTCAGCGTGTGTTATTTTATTTTCGTTGTGTTTAATTTGTTGCTACAATTCATTGGTATTTGGGTAAAGATATAGACCTCCAGAATCTTAGTAAATATGTCTTAAATACTGTACTTTGTCATTCATTTAAAATGAAATAGAGACATGCAGAGAACATACTTGTTATATTGCTTTTAGGTATTATAAAAAGCCAACAGGATGACAGTTTAAAATATGTACTTTTATTTTCAACAATTTGCAATGTTTCTTCAATTCTTTCAAAAGTATGAATGATTTCAGATTTATGTCAAATGTTGCCATTCCTATGGCTGACTCTACTACATCTCCTTTTTATACTGAGTCAGCATGTGTTGTTTAAATCGACCTTTGTTTACCATAAATTCTATCTCTTTTTTGTCGTATCCTTGTAGATTGACCTTGTAAAATGAGCGAGATCATCAAGTTGTACTGAAAATGTAGTCGAATATAAATATGTGTATTAACGAACATCAAATACATAATTTATTCATACTTAAATAGAAGTACTAAGTGTACATGTATATACCTTCTGGTGTATTAGATACGTAATCCTAATGCCGACGACAACGATTCTAATGAAGATGAAAAAGATGGTGACGATGATAATGATAATTATTATTGAAAGTATTACCTATCAATCTAAGTCTACTCTGTCACATATTACTATTGATGGGCGCTGGCTCTTTATCCTATATTGTTCGGTGTGGGACATGACGGGACTGCATCTCGGGGTGGGCTCCTCTCACAGTCATGAGGACCGGCCCTGTCATAAAAAAGGTCGGTGGTCTGGAGCAATATCAGTCGTATTATTTAATAGTCCAGTGACCTCACATGAAGGTCAGAGGTTGGGTGGCCCAGGATATTTAGTGGCCAGGCGACCAGTGGCCTTGGGGTTTTTGGGGGGTAAAATTTGGCGACCAGTGGCCTTATGGGTTTTTAGTAAAATTGTGACGACCAGTAGCCTCAGCCTTTTAGTAACCATTTGGCGACCAGTGGCCTTGGTTTGTTCTTTAGTATATTTTGGCGACCATTGGCCTCGGTTTTGTGTAACTAAATTTTGGCTACCAGTGGCTTCGTATTTTTTTTTTTTTTTTTTTTTTTGGGGGGGGGGGGGTGTTTAAATTATGGCGACAAGTCAACTCGGTTTTGTTAGTAGTTGTTGAGAAGAAGCCATTTAACGATTTTTCTTAGTAAGGCCGGCCATATTTGATGGCGGATCGGCATTAAATTGAAAGCCTTCAGCCAGGATGCTTTCAGTAAAATTGGTTAAATTCTGTTAAGCGGTTTTAGAGAAAACTTCGCTTAAAGGTTTGTCTGTTTTCAGTAATGGTGGCCATATTTGATGGCTGTTTTGCATCATTTCTAAACATTTGAAAGCGATCTAGTCCAGGGTGCATTCTTTCAAACTTGTTTAAGTTCTGTTTGTCTGTATTGGAGAAGTGGTTTATTAGGTTTTTATATTTTTGATTTTATGTTTGATGGTGAATCAGCATCATTTGTCAAATATCGAAATCCTCTATGCCAGGATGCTTTCTGCGACATTCAGTTAAATTCTATTCAGCAGTTTTTGAGACAAGGTAATTTAAATGTTTATCTACTTTAAGTTACAGCTTGCCATATTTGATGGCGGATAGGCATCAGCTGAACAAATATGAAAGACCTTCATGCCAGGCTGGTTTGTGTCAAATGTGGTCAAACTCGGAGAAGAAATTGTTTTTAAAAAATATTTTTAATAACGTTTGCTACATTGGATAGCGGGACAGCATTCACTGAACAAATGTAAAGGCCTTTATGCCAGAATGCTCTATTTACAATTTTGTGCAAATTGTTCAAACGGCTATTAAAAAGATGTGTTGTAAATAACAATTGTGAACGGTCGACGCACGACAGATAAAGTACCATATTCTGTTAATAATAACTAAGGGAATTATTGTGTGCAAACAAATGTGGGTTGGTACATCAATCAGGGATAAGAACATCGTTATATGATGATGCGCATCGCACGCTGAAAGACCAGACTAAGCCAAGGTGTTGTCAACATTAAATTGCCTACCAAATTCGATTTAAATCCAACAGGAATAAAGGGAGTCCTTGCACAAAAAGGAAAGCGAGTGAGTCTGACAATCAAGACCCATGACTCCGCTTTTAGATGACGTTGAAAGCAGAACATGTACGTAAGCAACATTGACAATCAAACTCAGCAGAGGTCTTATAAATATGAAACTGTCTTCTAAATTTGATTAAAATCCAATAAAGGGAGTCATTATGCAGAAATTAAAGTGGATGGGTCTGGCAGTCAGGGACTGTAGGCTACATGACGTAAAATGCTGACAACTGAACTCAGCCTAAGTCTCATCCAATCAACCATTGTTCTATCAATATCAAGCTGATTACCAAATTTAGCGAATAATCAAGTCCAATCACACAAAAAGTTGATTTGAGGAAATGAAAGTGGGTGGATCAGATAATCAGGGGCTATACCTCTGCTAAACGATGATGCATCAAGCTCACAATCAAATTCGGCCAAGGACTTATGTTATGTATGATGTTTATATAATATTATAAATATTTTAGGAAATTATAAATGTTTCTTCACTTTAATATTTGCTTAAATCTTAATGTTATCAGGAAAAACATGTTTAACTAGTGTCCTTGAATTACGTTGTTTTGATCAATATGTTTTCTCAATTTGAAGGTCAAGGTTGAATTTTGTTTACAGTTAGAATTCCATTAAGATGACTCATATTCTAGAACATTCTGTCATGTGACCAATCTTTATATATACCATGTTTGGTGGACTTTTTTTCAGTTTTGACATTACCATCAGTCTTGTAAAGAGCTATTACAGTTGTGAAAATTCATTCCAAATTCTAAGAGAGGAATTATTTTAAATATTCATTGGATTATAACAGTGCTCATAAACTTTTGGATTTTGGATTTTTAATTGACAATTTTGGAATTTATGTGAACTTATTCAGAGATTTTGGAATACTTCATTTTGACATCAGCACATCAAGATTTCTAGTACATCAGGACTTTGGAGACCATTAGCACATCATAACATTCAAGGACACAGCCGTGAATTTGGAACATTCTATATTTAGGACTTGTGATTAAAACAATCATTCTTATTGGATTATTAGGATTTCAAAACACATTACTGTAAGTGACTTTTTGATTTTTCATTTTAATTATCTAGTAATAAATTGCTTGTTGATTTTTTACTTGATTTGTTGCTTTCACTTTCTTTCTGTTACATTTTTCTTAGACCATAGAGTCGTAACAGAAATTGGGGGCTCGTCCGGGATTGAATTTCTTTAAAGCATATTAGAGATATTAAATTTATCTTTGAAATTCATATTGATTTTGTCTCTGATTTTTTTTGTCTTTCGCAAAGTTTTTTAATAGAGAATTTTTTAGTGTGTGAAACCAACAAGCATTTACAATGGCATCTAATGTTCAGAATTTCATTTCAAAACCTATCCAGGAGGGGATAGAGTGCATGAGAAAGTTAATTCAAGAGTTCAAGAGGTGCATCCATAGTGATGTTAAAACCTATCTTGACGAGCAGAATGTGGAAACTTTGGAAAATGCTGCTCGTATGGCTGATGATTATTCCTTGACTCACAAAATTTCATTTGGTAATAAATCGTCCTCTCAGCAGTTTTCTGGTAAAAAACCATTTCAATCTCATTCGAGTACTTCCAAATTTCACAACAGCACAACTGTTAGGAATCAAACATCTGATAAGACTGATCAGAAATCCTTATCTCTTCCTACGTGCACTTATTGTAAAACGAAAGGGCACATTATTTCTGATTGCTTCAAGTTGAAAAATAAGCAACAGAGTAAAGACAGAGCTTTTCCAAATGCTCTTATTTCTACGAGGTCAAGGTCACGGTCTTGTATTAAAAGCAATACATTTGTTGGGTCAAATAAACCCCAGTCTGATTCTATTTTAGAGGCTTATGAACCATTCGTGTCAGAAGGTTCTATATCACTTATTGGTGATTCTGCCAAACCTATCCCAATTAAAATATTAAGGGACACTGGAGCTTCTCAGAGTGTTTTATTATCAGGTACTTTGCCTTTGTCTGAGGAGTCTTCTTCAAGTGAAAGTGTTCTTGTTCAGGGAGTAGAGTGCGGCTTTGTAAATGTTCCTCTCCATTGTGTAAATCTGGCATCAGACTTAGTTTCTGGACCTATGACTGTTGGGACAGTGACTTCTTTACCCATAGAGGGTGTTCATTTATTACTAGGCAATGACCTAGCTGGAGATAAGGTTGTGGTTAATCCACTTGTAACTGACAAGCCTTGTTTGGATCAGAAAGTTGATCCTGTCGAAACTGAAATCCCTGATTTGTACCCTGCTTGGGCAGTTACTAGAGCTATGGCAAAGAGAGCTCTTAAGAGTGATGTTGATCAGGATATTATTCCTTTAGCTGACACATGTATTGGTCAGTCTTTTGATGAGGTCACTTTTTCCTCAGGTATTGATCAATCAACCGGTATTGATCACAGTGATCCTCTTTTGGCAACTCATTCTCTTTGTTCTAATCAGGATGACAAACGACAATCCCTTGTCGTTGAACAGGAGCAAGATCCCGAGATATCTTGTTTGTTTCAGAGGGCTATTAGTGAAACTGAAGCCACACAAGTTCCAGTGTGTTACTTTGTGAAAAATGGGGTCCTTATGAGGAAATGGAGACCACCTGATGTACCCGCTGGTGACGAGTGGTCAGTGAGCTATCAAATTGTTGTTCCTAAGTCATATCGACAGGAAATTCTTAATTTAGCCCATGAAACTCCTTTAGCTGGTCATTTAGGAGTCCGTAAGACTTATCACAAGATCTTGAATCATTTTTATTGGCCGAAACTCAAAAGTGATGTTTCTAAATACTGCAGATCTTGTCACACTTGTCAAATGGTAGGAAAACCCAATCAGAAGATACCTAAGGCTCATCTGCAACCTATTCCTGCATTTGATGAACCATTTAGCAGAATAATGGTAGACTGTGTTGGTCCTTTACCTAAAACCAAGTCAGGCAACCAATACTTGTTGACCATCATGTGTGCATCTACAAGATTTCCAGAGGCAATTCCTCTGAGAAATATAAAAACTAAAACTATTGTGAAAGCTTTGGTGAAGTTTTTTACACTTGTTGGCCTTCCCAAATCTGTCCAGTCGGATCAAGGGTCAAATTTTATGTCTGGAATTTTCCAACAAGTTATGCATGAATTAGGCATCCAACAGTTTAAATTTTCTGCCTATCACCCTGAAAGTCAAGGTGCTTTGGAAAGATTTCATCAAACTTTGAAGAATATGATTCGATCCTATTGCTTTGATACAGAAAAGGATTGGGATGAGGGTGTTCATTTGTTGTTGTTTGCTGTTAGGGAATCAGTTCAAGAGTCGTTGGGTTTTAGTCCCTTTGAACTAGTTTTGGGTCATACTGTCCGTGGACCATTGAAATTATTGAAAGAGAAACTTCTTTCAAATGAAGATTCGAAGATTAATCTTCTTGATTATGTCTCTGATTTCAAATACAAGTTGTCAAAGGCCTGTGAAGTAGCAAGAACTAATCTTCACACTACTCAGTCAAAAATGAAATTAAGGTATGACAGAAATACACAGGAAAGGAGTTTTAAACCTGGTGACAAAGTTCTGGCTCTCTTTCCCATACCTCAGAATCCTCTTCAGGCTAAATATTTTGGTCCTTATACCGTTGAAAAGAAAGTAAATGACTTAAATTATATCATTAACACTCCTGGGAGACGGAAACAGAAACAACTTTGTCATATAAATATGTTAAAGGAATATTTTGACAGAGATAGCCCAGCTAATTATTCTGTTAATTTAGTTGTACCTGTCCCACACAGTGAAGATATCAACGATGGAATACGATCAGACTATAGTGACTCTGGTATAACCAATCTTCGGAATTCAGAAATATTAAACAACCTAGACCAGAAACTTTCACATCTACAACAACAGGAAAGAAATGAACTAAAACAGCTATTACA
Source organism: Margaritifera margaritifera (assembly GCA_029931535.1). Lineage (NCBI taxonomy): Eukaryota > Metazoa > Mollusca > Bivalvia > Unionida > Margaritiferidae > Margaritifera > Margaritifera margaritifera. The sequence continues at coordinate 14,291 of JAQPZY010001552.1, forward strand.
TGAATATGAGCACTTGTTTCCTGATGTTCCAACACGAACAAGTAAAATTTATCATGACGTTGACATTGTAGATTCTGCGCCTGTGAAACAGCATCCTTATAGGATGAATCCTCTCAAACAGAACTATCTGAAGAAAGAAATTCAGTATTTACTGGAGAATGATTTCATAGAACCAAGTAAAAGTAACTGGAGTTCACCATGTATTCTTGTTCCCAAGCCGGATAATACATTCCGTATGTGTACTGACTATAGAAAAGTCAACAGTGTCACCAAAACTGATTCATTTCCAATCCCAAGAATGGACGATTGCATTGATAAAATTGGAAATGCGGAATATGTCACCAAGTTTGACCTTTTAAAAGGATTCTGGCAAATTCCACTGACGGAAAGGGCAAAAGAAATTTCAGCATTTGCAACTCCAGATGGACTTTATCAATATAAAGTCATGCCGTTTGGAATGAAAAATTCGCCTGCAACGCTTCAACGTCTGATGAACATGATAACATTTGGTCTTGATAATTGTGACGCTTATATCGATGACGTCATTATCTACAACAACACCTGGGAAGATCATTTGGAAACCATTCGAAAATTCTTTGATCGACTCAGCGATGCGAATCTGACAATTAATTTGAGCAAAAGTGAGTTTTGCCATGCTTGTGTCACATTTTTAGGACATATTGTGGGACAAGGTCAAGTTAAACCTATAGAAGCTAAGGTCAAAGCTATCTCTGAATTTCAAGTTCCAATTTGTAAAAAGCAACTGATGCGATTTCTAGGTATGGCTGGATATTATCGGAAATTTTGTTCCAATTTTTCCAAAATTGCTGAACCTTTGACAAGTTTATTGAGTAAGAAAGCCAAATTTTATTGGTCTGACAAGTGTCAGGAATCTTTTGACAAGTTAAAGGCCATGCTTAAGAATGCACCAGTTCTTTCTGCACCAAATTTCAGCCAATCATTTAAATTATCTGTTGATGCAAGTGATGTAGGGGTTGGTGGAGTATTGATTCAGGAAGACAAAAGTGGTGTGGATCACCATGTGTGTTATTTTTCTAAAAAACTAAACAAGCACCAGAAAAATTATTCCACAATTGAGAAGGAATGTTTGGCTTTGATATTAGCTTTACAGCATTTTGAAGTGTATGTTACCTCAGCTCTTTCTCCAATTATTGTGTACAGTGATCACAATCCCCTTACTTTCATCAACAAAATGAAAGATAAAAATCGGAGATTGTTGAGATGGAGTTTGATATTGCAGGAATATAACATTGACATCAAACACATTAGGGGAAAAGACAATGTGATTGCAGATGCACTCTCACGTGACTAGAAATGTAATATTGCTTGATGTAATTAAGTCCAGTATCATAAAACATGTTCTTATGTAATTTGGGTTATTGTAGTATTAGATGTATATTCAAAAGAAAGCTTTATTATATAAATCTTTCTTTTTCTTTATGAGGGGAGGTGTTATGTATGATGTTTATATAATATTATAAATATTTTAGGAAATTATAAATGTTTCTTCACTTTAATATTTGCTTAAATCTTAATGTTATCAGGAAAAACATGTTTAACTAGTGTCCTTGAATTACGTTGTTTTGATCAATATGTTTTCTCAATTTGAAGGTCAAGGTTGAATTTTGTTTACAGTTAGAATTACATTAAGATGACTCATATTCTAGAACATTCTGTCATGTGACCAATCTTTATATATACCATGTTTGGTGGACTTTTTTTTCAGTTTTGACATTACCATCAGTCTTGTAAAGAGCTATTACAGTTGTGAAAATTCATTCCAAATTCTAAGAGAGGAATTATTTTAAATATTCATTGGATTATAACAGTGCTCATAAACTTTTGGATTTTGGATTTTTAATTGACAATTTTGGAATTTATGTGAACTTATTCAGAGATTTTGGAATACTTCATTTTGACATCAGCACATCAAGATTTCTAGTACATCATGACTTTGGAGACCATTAGCACATCATAACATTCAAGGACGCAGCCGTGAATTTGGAACATTCTATATTTAGGACTTGTGATTAGAACAATCATTCTTATTGGATTATTAGGATTTCAAAACACATTACTGTAAGTGACTTTTTGATATTTCATTTTAATTATCTAGTAATAAATTGCTTGTTGATTTTTTACTTGATTTGTTGGTTTCACTTTCTTTCTGTTACATTTTTCTTAGACCATAGAGTCGTAACACTTATCACAAGCAATCAGCATACCAAATTTGCTTGAAATCAAATAATAATCAAGGGATTTATTGGGCGGAAAAAAGTGGGAGTGGGGAGTCACAATTAGGGTCTTCAGGGTCTACAACACTACTAAACGATCATTTAGAAGTCTGACAATCGATCCCGGCCAAGGAATCATCAACATCAATCGACAAAACAAATTTGGTTGAAATCCAATAATATTTAAGGGAGTTTTTAAGTGGACAAGAAAGTTCCAAGGTCTGATAGTCAGGGACAATAACTCAAGTAAACGACTACACAGAACGCTGACAATCGAACTCAGAAAAAGGCTTAAAAATCAAGCTGCATGCCAAATTTGCTTGAAATCTACTAATAATTAAGGGAGCTTTTGTACGGAAACGGAAGTGGGGGGGTCAGACAATGTGAGGTACAACTCCGCTAGACGATTATGAAGAAAGTTGATAATATAACGTAGTCACGGTCTCATCAATATCAAGCTGCATGCCAAATTTGGTTGAAATTCAATAATAATTAAGAACATTATTACATGGAAACGAAAGTTGGATGGACTGACTTAAGGAAAGACACGTCCAATTTAATATCCTCTGCTTTCTAGGAAAAGCAGCAGGATCTGGGGTCGGGGGAGGATGGTTAGGATGACTAGTAACTGATAAAAACAGATTTCTTTGCTGCAGATCAATCTGATCATTTTTAAGCATACCGATCATACCGATCAAATATGAAGTTATGTTCAAGACTTTTAGCAAATATTCAATTTCCAGTTACCTGCAAACTTTAAGAAGTATGAATGTCGCAAAAGAGGGACATGAAATCTTATATTTCTACAATACAAGCTAATAAAATTATTAACAGAAAGGTGGTAAACAAGAAAGCGAGGAAAACTTGTTATTCCAGTAAAGCCTCTCTTGAGCAGCCACAGATTGGACACAATTTTGTTGGTTAAGGGAGGTAGCTGTTGAGGAAGAGTTAACTATGCGGATGAGATGAAGCCAGGGCTACTTACACCATGGCAAATCCCCCCCCCCCCCACACACACACCCCCCCCCCCCCCCCCCACCGCGCCTCCAATCTGGTACCTGATCAAGGGGATGTAACTCAAACTCAGCGTATATATGGAAGGGTAGACATTACTGTGATTGTTGCTCGTTACAGAGCCACACGGCTTGCAAAGAAGAGACCAATACAACTACATGTCAGATTACAGAGATTTCCTGCTATAAGACAGGCTTGGCACTGTAACAGTTCATTGGTGGTTCAGTCCTGGAATGCAATACACATATAGAAATATAAATTGAATGGACACATGATATAATGAAAATTAATTTATATTGCTCCATTATATTTTTTCCAGACTAGATCTTATCTCGTTCTTCAGGTACAATTACTATCAGAGCTTTATCTTTGCGATCACCCGTATTATAGAGTGAGAATTATTTAACATTTATTTTACAGTCTTATGATGATGAAAAAACAGGAAAATAATTACAAAATAAGATCTTATGTCATTAGGAAATTATCTAAAATATAACTAATCTCTCATTGAGGAAACTGTTCCACTTTTTACATGGGGGAGTATAGCTTGACCCACATCATCTCGGTTTGAACTTTTATTAGAATATCTATTAGGGTCTAATTCATCTGAGGGGCCGAGACAGCTCGGTGGTTAAGGCATTGAACTCATGACCAGAAGGGTGCGGATTTTATTCCCGGATTGGCCACCATTGTGTGCCCTTAGGCAGGGCACTTTAAACAACATGCTGAGGCACAATGTAATCGTCAAGTGTTGCTATACCGTAAGACACCGAAAGACACCGAATACCAAACCAAACCAAACTATAAGACACCGAATACCAAACCAAACCAAACTATCTGAGAAATATGTATATCAGTGTGCATGTGTTGCGCATGTTTTACACGAAAAGATCATGCCGCCATACAAGAAAGTGTTTGAAGAATTCAGGTTATAAGTAATTGAGTTAAATCATGCTGTCTGCTCGATGCTCGGGGCAAATTTCATTATCAAAGATAATGGCTTAAGACCCTTTACAAAATTAAATTTGGGGAAAAATATTTGCGAATTGTAGTGAATAATGAACTGTGTTCAACAGTTATGAAAAATAAAGACAGTGTAGATCTTGATATGTCTGGTATTACTAATGCTACGAGTACTACTACTACCACTACTACTACTACTACTACTACTAATAATAATAATAATAATAATAATAATAACAATAATAATAACAATACTTTTCCCGTTTTGAAGGGAAGAGTTCATTATAACGAATTAGTATATATTTATCATGATATGTCATTCGTCCAATGTAATTGTTCCTTATATCAAGGAATTTGTAATAGTAGTAAGTTTTCTGTCAATTGGGACCAAGATGGCAAATTATTTTAATCCATGACTACTTTCTCTTGTAACAAGACATATTATTGTTCAAACTAGGAAGGCCTGTATGCTAGTCAGCTATATAAGGTGGCGAAGCACAATCCGATTGATGCTAATATTTATCCCAGGTATGACAGTTATAAAGTTATCAACAGGATATATCAATGATGAGCTGAATCTTTCTTAAGGTTTTACCTTTTGTATTTCTTTGTCTTCTTTCACCAAATCTTTAACCAGTAACACCATGCCTATCATATTTGTAGTTAAGGACTATTGGTATTAGCTTGCATTCATCTCCTATCCTAAGTTTGATACTTTAAAATCATAGATAAGGGCTTTTGTAACAAGTAAAATTCCACGGATACTACAGTATGTATGTCATCTGTATAGAAAACATTTAGAGAGTACTGATGTTGCTGGAATTCATTTTATTTCCAGTTGAGGCTAGTATATCTAGAAGTCTTTACATTTTTAGAACATGACACCAAATGGTGATGAACAGAATAAGACAAATCTGCTACGAATTCATTTATTTTCATCGGTATGAAAGTTAATGTTTTTGATGAAAATTAACTTTTCATCAGTACCTAAATTTGTGGATCTGGGAAGGGGTTCTATTGATTTCGCATAATGATAATTGTTTGCTGGGTCTTTAAATTCCTGGGCTGTTGCAATAAAGAAAGCATGAAAATTGCTACCGCATGAAAAATAGTTGAAAGTAGTAGTAGACCTGTCCTTACATCGTCGCAAGCCACGGGCGACAATCCGTCTTGCTCCTTTTTCACCCCTGGCTGCCTGCGACTAGATTTCCTCGTTTTTCATGACTATACATAAACAAATATACGTCATCAACAACACACTGTAACAATCTCCTACACATTAATGAAAGTGTCCTTTGTATCGACCGATAAGTGACTTTGTTTGGAAGAGAAACTTCGATTGACTCATCCAAACAGTTTGAAAGGTCAAGTGCGGTAAACAATGCGAGTAAATGTTACTCGCTTTCGAAGTGATTGATTAAGCAAATGTATGCATATTCATATCTAACGAGGAAATCGTATCGCAGGCAGCCACGGGTGATAAAAGAGCAGAGCGGACTGTTGCCTGTCTCATTAGACGACGCTGTCCTTAATGAGTAAATTCCAGCTGTGGTTTAATACCACACTTGGTATACAAGAAGTACGAAGCTCATTTTGCACCTATGCAGCAGTCCTGGTTTCAATTCACGGAACCGGTGGTACTGAGCCACCTTTCCTCCAGGGTTGAGTTTCCCACTGGAAAAATGTCATTAGAAAAGCAGTCCCCCCCCCCTCCCCTTTCCCAGAAAACACGCACACAAGAAAGATGAAAGTTCAGGTACCAAAGTCAGTTCAGTGTAAAACTCCCACACTTCAAAGGGCAAGTACGATGGGGCATGTTATTGTTAATAATAATTTGCTATGGATTAATTTTTGATTTTTTTTTTTGTTTTTTGTTTTTTTTTTTTTTGTTTTTTTTTTAATATCAATATTTGTGATTTGGAAACACGTTTCTGATGATACTTACATTCGTAGATATGGAAAGGGTCTTATTATTTCTATGAACGGGTCAATAATTACTGGTTCTTTAATTTCGGGATTGACAGCAACCACGGAAATTAATACAAGAGGTCCAAGTGGGTCTAAGATCGCTGATCTGGCTGACATCTGCCTAATAACCAAATACAAGAACAGTTGATCAAGGGATCTGCATCAGTAGGGTGCTTACAGTATAAATGTATTCAAATGCATTCGTTATGAAAACAATTTTTTTAAGGTTTCTCTGGTTTTTGTATCTTCATTTTTATTTGCTGTTAAATCAACATAATTTTTATCATATTGAAAAGCCTCTAGGCCAGGATGCTTCGTATCCAAGTCGGCCGAATTCTATTGAGTGGGTTTATTTCGTTTTGTTTGTTTGTTTCTTTTTTTTTTCTTTTTTTTTTATAAAGTTGTGAAAACGTTCTTCTGTTTTGGGAATGGTGGCTATATTTAACGACCGATTGATATCATGTGTACAAATCTGAAAGCCATCTATGCCAGATGTGCTTTCTGTCAAATTTGGTCAAATTCTGTTCAGCAGTGTTTGAGAAGGGGAGGGGATGGAGGTTGGCAACTGACATAAAAACTGTTCTCTGTGGCAAAGAAGGGGCGCCACTTAAAAACTTAACCCCCGGGCGCCTCGGTAGGGAGGCGCCATTGAAGAACATTGCCCCCGGGCGCATCGGTAGGGGGGCGCCATTAAAGAACATTGCGCCCGAGAGCCTCAAACCCTCGCGCCGCCTCTGTTGATGGTTAATCGCCATCGTTTATATAAATGTGAATGCCTTTATACCAGGATATTTTGTCGCAGATTTGGTCAAATTTTGTACGGTGGTTTGTGAGAATAAATCACATGATGAAATTTCTATTTTTATTAAAAGATGCCACATTTGATCTCAGATTGGTATCATTTGTACTAAACTGAAAGACCTTTATGCCAGATAGATTTCTGTCAAATTTGTTCAAATTCTGTTCAGTGGTTTTTGAGAGAAAGTCATTACAATATTTTATATTTTTAGTAACAGTGATCATAGTTAATGACAGATTGGCTCTAATTCTGCAAACTTGAATGCCCTGTGTGCCAAGAGGATGCTTTCTGTCAAATTTGGTAAAAGTCTTTTGGCTATTTTTTGAGTAGAAGCGACATATATTTATTTTTCTTTTAGCAACGATGGTTATATTTGATAGCGGATTGGCATCATTTGAAGAAACCCCAAAACTCTGTATGCCAGGATGCTGTCAAATTTAGTCCAATTTTGTTCAGCGGTTTTTGAAAAGAAGTCGGTTTATATACTATTAGCAACTGCAGCCATACTTGATGGCGCATCAGCATCATTTGTTCAAACTTGAAAGCTGTCTATGTCAAGAATTTTGTTGTTGTTGTTGTTGTTGTCAAATTTGGTTAAATTCTATTTAGCAGTTTATGAGAAGTGGTTTAAAGGTTCTCTAGTTTTAATAACGGTGGCCATATTTGATGGCGGATCAGCATCATTTGTATGAATATGAAAGACATTTCTGTGAAGCTGTTTGTGTCAACTTTTGGATAATTATGTTGAGTTGTTTTTGAGAAGATCTTTACAAGTTTTTATACTTTTAATAACGGCGGCCATATTGACTGACAGATCGTCATCCTCTCAACAAATTTGAAAGGCCTTGATGCCAGAATGTTCACCGAGCGATTTGTGAGAAGAAGTTGTAAATAACAATAGTAAACAGACGAGTGACGAACGACCATAACAAAAACTCACTGGTCCTTACTGCCAACTGAGGTATATACAAATTAATCAAACTAATTTGTTAGCAATTCCATGATCTACGGGAACCCTGAAATAACTTAAAGAGCATCAGCAATTGTTCATTTGGTATATTTTGTGCTTCATATTAGAAATGCAGAGCCCCTTATTCTCCCTTCATATTGTCTCTTCTATGCCAATCAAACTTTTACTTGATATACACTTTCTTCAACTGATTCATTCTTGTATTGACCAGCTTTATGTCTTTACATTATTATCATTGACTATTAACTACACAACTAACGGTTTAACATTGCCTCAGTTTCAACCCTAAATCTCAAACAAGGGGCCTAAGTGGGCCTGAGATCGCTCGCCTGGATGACAACTGCCTAATAGTCATATTCAAGAGCAGCTGGCTAAGAAATCTGGGCCACTAAGATGTTTTCTGTAGCAATTCCTTTCAATGCTGCTGACTGCATATTTTGTAAGACAACTGTTTCAAGCTTGATACCACAGCGGTTCAAATTGTCCAATATTAAAATACATGGATGCTTTCTGTGAAAGTTTGTCAACTTCTGTTGACCAGTTTTACAAAAGTTTACTTAATATCTTTCTAGTTTAAGTAACATCAGCTGTATTTGACAGCGGATTAGCATCATTTGTATAAATTTGCAAGACATTCAATCTTAAATGCTTTCTATCCAATTTGGTCACATTCGGTTAAGTGGATTATTTAAACATATTATTACAGTGTTTTTCTTTCTACTTTTTAGTAATAGCAGCCATATTTGAGGCGAGATCGGCATCAATTGGACACAATTTAAAGCCCTTTATGCCAGGATGCTTTATGTCACATTTGGTCTCACTGCGTTGAATTGTTTTTAGAGGAAGTAATCTAAATGAATTTCGATTTTTATTAACGGTCCACTATATATGATGGCGGATCGGCATCATTTGTAGAAACTTGAAAGGCTTAGTGTCAGAATGCTGTCAAATTTAGTCACATTCTGCTGAGTGGTATTTAAGAAGTCGTTGAAAGGTTTTTATATTTTTAGTAATGTTGGCCATATTTGATGGCAGACTGACATCATTTATATAAACTTGAAGGCCCACTATTCCATGATACTTTCAATCAGATTTGCTGAAAATCTGTTCAGCAGTTGTTAGAAGACGTCGTATAAAGAATTCTAAAGTAACAGTGAATAATCACTCAGACGTACACTGTTTTAGTAATGGTCGTCTGGCCTTATCCGACGGCGAAAGTGCATCATAGGCATAAACCATATATGCCAGGACACGTTCTGTCAATTGTGTTGAATTCTGTAGAGCAGTTTGTGAGAAGATGCCATTTAAAGTTTTAATTTTTATTTTTATTTTTTTTTTTTTTTTCAATTTTTTTTTTTTTTATTAGTAAGAGCGACCATATTTGATGGCGGATCGGCATCATTTGCATCAAATTAAAACACCACTATGCCATGATGCTTTCAGTAAGATTTGGTTAAATTCTGTTGAACGGTTTTAGAGAAGACCTCGCTTGAATGTTTATCTATTTTCAGTGATGGTGGACATATTTCATGGCCGATTTGCATCATTTATAAAAACTTGAAAGCGATCTGGGCCAGAATGCGTTCTGTTACATGTGGTCAAATTATGTTTGGCTCTTTTGGAGATGAAGTGGTTTATAAGGTTTTGCTTTTTTATATTTGATGGTGAATCAGGATCATTTGTCGAATATCGAAATCCTCTATGTCAGGATGCTTTCTGTGACATTCAGTTAAATTCTATTCAGCAGTTATCGAGACAGGGTCATTTAAATGTGTATCTACTTTTAGTTTCATCGACCATATTTGATGGCGGATATGCATCAGTTGAAAAAAATATGAAAGATCTTCATTCCGGGCTGCTTTGTGTCACCTTTTGTCAAATTCAGAGAAGAAATTGTTTTTAAAAATAATGCCATTTTCAGTAACGATTGCCATATTGGATAACGGGTCAACATCCACTGAACAAACTTGAAAGGTCTTGATGCCAGAATGCTCTCTGTAAAATCATGTGGAAATTGGTCAACGGCTATTGAAAAGAGGTTGTAAATACCAATTGTGAATGATCGACGCACGACAGACAAAGGACCATACCATAGCACACTTGGCCTTACTGTTGAAGATATATCAATATAGATCTGTGCACGCAATTTTCTTGAGATCCGATAATAATCAAGGGAATTACTGTGTGCAAACAAGAACAACGCTATACGATGATGCACATAGCACGCTGAAAAACCAGATTAAGCCAAGGTGTTATCAACATTAAATTGCCTACCAAATTCGATTTAAATCCAACAGGAATAAAGGGAGTTTTAGCACAGAAAGGAAAGCGAGTGAGGGTGACATTCAAGGCCCACAACTTCGCTTGTAGATGACATTGATCGCGGAACATGTACGTAAGCAACATCAAACTCAGTAGAGGTCTCATAAATATTAAACTGTGGATCGGTCTGACAATCAGGGACTGTAGGCTACGTGACTTAAAATGCTGATAAATGAACTCAGCCGAGGTCTCATCTAGCAAAGGTTCTACCAATATCAAGCTGTTTACCAAATTTGGTTCAAATAATCCAATCACAAAATGAAAAGGTTGATTTGAGAAAATAAAACTGGGTGGGTCAGTTATTCAAGAGATATATCTCTGCTAAACGATTATACACCAAGCAACCAATCGAATTCAGCCAAGGATTCATCACAACAAAGTTGCATGCCAAATGTGCTTGCAATCAAATAATAATCATGGGATTTATTGGGCGGAAAAGAAAGTGGGTGGGTCTGCGAAGTAAGGGCTACAACACTGCTAAACTATCACATAGAAGTCTGAAAATCGACCCCGGCCAAGGACTCGTCAATATCAAGCAACAAAACAAATTTGGTTGAAATCCAATAATATTTAAGGGAGTTATTGTGCGGAAAAATAAGTTCGTGGTCTGATAACTCAACTAAACGGTGACACAGAACTCTAACAATCCAAATCAGCCAAGGGCTTTTGAAAATTAATCTATATACAAAATTTGCTTGAAATCTACTAATAATAAGGGAGTTTTTGTGCAGAAGCGAAAGTGGATGGGTCTGTCAGTTTGGAACAATAACTCTGCTAGATGATGAAGCAAGCTGTCAGTCGAATTTAGTCGAGGTCTCACCAATATCAAGTGGCATCCCAAATTTGGTTGTAAGATAATAATAATTAAAGGCATTATTATGCAGAAACGAAAGTGGAATTGGCGGACTGAAGGACGGACAGGCCTAATTTAATATCCTCTGCTTTCTACGAAAGAAAAGGAAGGGGTCGGCGGGGGGGGGGGTGTTTGTACGGTCACGGTTATAATTGAAAAAACACTAAACACGGGCCATAATTCAAATTTTTAAAACAAAAGGTGACAACTGAACAAGACCTATGTTGTCTTGTTAGGAAACCTTATATCGAAGCGGGCCTCAGACAGATAGACAGACTGTGCGACGGATACGGGTAACACCATAAGCTCCTCCACAGAATAGGGGGGGGGAGCATACAAATGAACTGTGGTAGTGGTAAGTTGTGGGTTAGGTGGACTAGTAACTGGGAAGATCATATTTCTTTGTTGCAGATCACTATGCAATCGTTTTTAACATACCAATCAAATATAAAGCAATGTTCAAGACTTTTAGGAAGAAATTTGATTTCCAATTATTTGCAAACTTTAAGAAGAGTATATGTCGTAAAAGAGGGACATTAAATGCTATGCAAACTCAAACATTATGAGTGAGAAAGGTGTTAATTAAGAAACCAACAAAAAACCTGTTATTCTAGTAGCACCTTTCTTGAGCAGCCAATGAATGGATATATTTTTGTTGGTTAAGGGAGGTGACTGTTAAGGAGTGGTTAAATATGTAGATGAAATGAAGCCAGAGCTACTTCCATGATCCAGGGGATGTGACTCATTAGTCTAATTTTATCACACATTAAATAGTATCGTATTTATTACAGGGACCACTTTCAAACTTCAGTCGTGATACAAATAGCCCCTGTCATAAAGTTTTCTTAAAAGCGAACTACGGATGTTCTAGAGTTTCCTGGGGTCACATCCGTTCATTATTTCATGATTTAGGTGCAGCTTGGTGAATTTGCAAGATCTTTCATGTTTTCTGTCCTGGTATCAGCACAGTCAAGTGTGCTACATCTATGATATCAATATAATTAAGTGCGCTATATCGGTGGTGTTGTTTGTTCTTCGAGTTCGAAGATGACCATGACATCCCTAAGTGGCTTGGTGTATATGAACGTGATATATCGGTGGTATCGCACCGCTGACGTCATGGGAAATTAACTGAGAGAGAGAGCGCGCATTAAAGTAAAGGAGTTGATGTGAAATAAAAGTTTTTTTGCTTCACTACCCCGCCCACCCACCCCCACCCACCCAGAGACCGTCCGAACTCTCAGGGAGCCTTTAGAGCGTTGACTTGCACCAGTCAGCCCCCTATAGACTTACCCACAACGCTATTCTTTTCCGGCCGACCGTTGATTATACATTACTCATGTTTTATTTTTAAACCAGCCAGTCCACCGCATTCCAAAAAATTATCGATCGATAGAGGCAAGTCTAATTTTTCCTTCAAATAACGACTTGCTTGACTAGGTGTATAAGGTTTAAACACTGTATAATTTAGGCTGTCTACTAAGTAATAAAACTTTTGTAAATATTTAAGCCTTTCATGTGCTAAATTTTAAAATCATTATGCAAGCATATTTAAGATTTTTGACGAAAACACAGGGCATATTCAAATCGGCCAGCACTATTTACGCTACTTGTGCATTATAATCAATTTATAAAGGATGTACGGCCCTAGTAAATTCAGCACTGTCTGTGTTATCTGCTCGATATGTACACAGTTGAATTTCAGTACATGTAGGGAATTATTGTACACAAACCAGAGGAGTTCTCTATATGAATTACAAAGAAATTAGACATTCTGTCAGTGTGGAGAATATATGGGTTGAAATTACTTTATATTTTCTACAATGGGACGGATGTTGATACAAACTGACAGGTTTTTTAAAAAATTAATATTTTATTTTTGCACAGGTACATTTTGGGGTTAGTCGAGACAGCTTTTGCTAAAAATTAAACAGGTGCATCGTACGCGAGTTATAAGCCCTGGTGCTATATGAGTTGGAAACTGGATCAGAGGTTTACAACCTACTATGTGGTCAAGCTCGCACGCGGACTGAAGTCTTTTCTTAATTAGTTGGAGACAACTGTTAGCCATTATTAATTTGTTCTCTAGTATGAACGTCAATTGTGGTGCGGTCTTAAGTGAAAAATGATTACATACACACAAGCAGTAATCTGCACTTCATCCTCTGGGGTTAACTGCTATATATAGGTTTGAATTATCTCTGGAATTCTTAGCGTTTCGTTTCTCTTCTCCCTAGGAACTCCAATGGGGGTGGAATTCAAATACGTGATTGTGTATATAGTTTGAAATATCTTCGGAATCTCTAGCGTTTCGTTTGGACCTAGGGCTGAACACAAACAGATATGTCATCAGTGGAAGCAACAACCGGTGCAATTGGCCGTAAGAAGACGGAATTAATTCTGTCCAGGACGGTCTAAGTGCATAAACCAGAGGGGGACTGTCTCGAATTTACAGATTAGGGCTAGCAGATGTCCTTTTGTCCACTATAGTTGTAATCTTTTTTCCCGGCGTTTATTTAGAGATGTTCTATTAGGTTCATTAGCTAAAATGTGTACTGACAACTTTGGTTGTAGCAGCCATGGTTATGGTTGGACTGGGTGTATACGCATCAAAAGCCGGCTCGTCAGAACGAAAATGTTGACAGCAATATTGATAGTTCACGATCTTCTACTGCGAACAGCCAGGCCATATTGAATAAGGGCAATAGTGCGTGAGGGGGCTTCAATTTTTGTAAATTTGCTAAAAAAAAAAAAAAAAAGCAGGCGCAAAAATGGACCGCTTTGTCGTCGCATTTTGTGTGTGTGTGTGTGTGTGTGTGTGTGTGTGTGTGTGTACAATTATAATTCTGATCTAAACTGCATACCCCTCATCCCATTTATAAATAATATTTTAATATTCAATGCAGGAAAATTTGTACATGTAAAGATTCTACTCTCTCTTCAATCATATGCAGTGTTCAAATACACATACGTAATGGCTGGATAATACACACTTAAGATATTCCCCTCCCCCAATTTATAATTTCAGTTTAAAATTAAATGCAGAGAAGTCAATTTACAGGATATACCCTAGGCTTACATGCAGTGTTAAGATATACTGGTTAAAATAATGGCTGGCCAATACACCCTTAAGATACCATTTATATGCATACCGATTTTAAATATACAAGGACAAGGATAGACTATGCAAAACATACTAAGCACACATATACGATAAGTATTATTGCATCAGAAGCATATAATTAATGAAAGTATCTTCTAAAATGGAGGAAAATCCATCCAAAACCACGTGAAAGCGTCACAAGCCAACATTTATGGCAATCAATAACTACAAGCATGTTTTGTATACAACATTTAGTGCAATCAATATCTACCAGCATCTATACAAGACTAGAATCTAAAATACTAAGCAATCAGCCGATTTAAGTAGCAGCAAAAACTAATTTACTTTTGCTTACATATGGAGCATTTACACAATAAGCTCCCAGACCAGGTCTTTAAGAGGGATTTAAAATTATTAAAATCTGAGGGTGTTCGTAAGTTATTGGGGAGAGAATTCCATAGTTTTGCTGCTGCATACCTAAAAGATTTTAGACCATATGTGGATGTTCTTACTTTAGGGATCTCCAAAGTGTTTACTTGCCTAAAAGAGTAAAAAGATATTTTTAAAACTACCAGATCATTTAAGTATGCTAGACATTTTTTGTTTAAAATGTTGAATATTTCAAGTGCCATGGTCTTCATTCTTTGGCTGTGGAGAGTTGATACATTTGCAAATCGAAGAGTTCAGAATAACGTTTCTTGAAATCAATGAAGACAAATTTCAGAGCTCGTTCATGTAGTTTTTCAAGTTTGTTCATGTTAGTGAGACTGTTGAAATGCCAGGTTAGGGGACAGTAGTTGAAGTTTTTCATGATGAAAGAGTGGTACACAGTCAGTCTTCCTTCGGTTGTAAGGTATGTTCCGATTCGTTTGAGCACATTTAGTTGTTTAGATGCTTTCTGACAAATTTCAGTGACTTGCTGATTAAAGTTTAGCATAAAGTCCAAAGTGACTCTCAGTTGTTTTACCGAATCTTCACAAGATAATTAAGCCTCGCTGGAGGAGAAGGTCTGAAGTTGTTCGTTGGTTTTCTTCCCAAGTGTAATAGCCTGGAACTTATTAGGGTTCGCTTTCATTTTATTATTGGTAAACCACCTAATCAAAGTACTGCACTCTGTTCCCAAAGTAAATTTCATAATATGAAAGTCGTGGTGAGAGTAGGCAAGTGTGTTGTCACTATCATAGTTGTATAGATCAGAATCATTTATGAAAAAGAAGATATCATTAATAAAGATATTAAAAAGTATGGGTCCAAGAATTGATCCCTGCTGTACCCCTTTATAGATATTTGCCCATGAACTAGTTGAGTTTCCTATTTTGACACATTGTCTTCTGTTTGAGAGGTAATCTGCCATAGTGTTTACGACCGAATCTGAAAGCCCATATGCTGCCAGTTTCTGGAGGAGGAGTTTGTTGGGGAAACAGTCAAATGATTTTGATAAATCCATCAAAATTCGCTGCAGCATATTTGTTTTTGTCTAGGGCTAAGCTCAGGTCTTCTAGTAGTCGAATCAGTGTTGTATGCCAGCTGAAACCCTTTCTGAAAGCAGAGATATACGGGTGTAAGATATTGTCAAAGTAATTAGTGATCTGGTCCCAGATTGCTTGTTCAAAGAGCTTCGATACAGTTGGGAGAATACTGACAGGACGATAGTTTTGTTTATCAAGTGGATAGTTTTTCTTGTATATCGGGAGAACCTGGGCTTCCTTGAGTCTTGTAGGGAAAATGTTTTGGTCAAGGCTGTAGTTTATGAGTTTGTTTATAGGACCAGTCAGTGGCTGAGTTTCAAGTTTTAAAACTGGCAAGCTTTCTCACATATACACGTTGGTCAAGTCGAGACTCGAAGATAGATGTGAGATGTGTGAGTGATCCTAAAATGCGAGCGCTTTAGACCATTCAGGCACCCAAATTTTTGAGCAACAGAGATATACATCCTTTATAATTTAACTTAATCATATGTGCTGTATTCACTAAATTTGACTAAAATATACAACTAAATGGCATCACTCTCTATAATTATTTCCAATGTGCAAAAGTCAAACATTTTGAAAACAAAATATCGCTGAATCTGAAGAATTACTCAGCAGATCTAAAAATTAAGGGGCTATATAACGTTACTGATGTACAATTTTGAGTAGTATGTCCTAATATGAATTAAACTTCATTGCAGCCTTTAAGAATCTGTTGCATTTTGGGGTACTTTTTCCTGTCGGCAAATGTTGTTAGTAATGTGAAAATGGATGCTTTTCGACCAGTCATTATTAAAAATATTATTATATTG
Organism: Margaritifera margaritifera; assembly: GCA_029931535.1. Classification (NCBI taxonomy): domain Eukaryota; kingdom Metazoa; phylum Mollusca; class Bivalvia; order Unionida; family Margaritiferidae; genus Margaritifera; species Margaritifera margaritifera. Next base: position 30,819 of record JAQPZY010001552.1, read on the forward strand.
CCTTATAAGAATACGAGAAAATTAAAAATCAAAATATTTTTTTAAAAATCACTAGACAACTGACATTTTGTATGTTGCCATCTTGTAACAACATTTCTGGTCCACTGATATTTTTTGTATATTACCATCTCGTGTAGGATATGACAACATTTATTGACCAATTAATTGTTCAAACTCCTTAAAAATACCTGACAACTCAGACTATGAAGACAATTAGCTATACACAACAGTAATTTGATTTTTGTTTTATCACATCATAAATAATGGTACAAAGCTACATTATATTGAAATCAACAATTTTTAGAGAGCCGATAGAAATATTTAATTAGTTTAAAATGAAAACAACAATATCGATGTCAACATATAATGTGTATATGTTTGCAAGTTCAGATGGGATAACTGCTCTCAAAGCTATTTTTGCTACAAAATAGCATAGAGAAGAATAACACTGTTGATTTTTATATTTAAGACATAAAAAAATGTATACTACAAAGCTTCAGAAAGTATACTGATTTACAAATTACATTTAATGATTATAACAATAACATCCTAAACTCTGATATCAAAATGGTAGCGCGGTATAAGGAAGGAATAAATAACGTCTTTGATTTGAGCAAAGACACATATCTATATTCGGCTAAATTTACAGTACACTTTAAACATCTCATACATTTTACATGGTCAATCAATTACGATTCAACAAAAATAGATACAGAATGTATGCAGAACAAAGATTTCAAACAACATATGGCGACGCAACGAATGAAGTAGCTCTTTTAGAATCAACCGTAGGAATGGTAAACTTTCACTTAAATCTTAAATCATTCATCCGTTTCAACAGATTGTAGAAACGTTACAAATTGTTGAAAATGAAAGTACCTGCTGTGGATAGATTTTCTGTTAGCTTGTTGATAACACATAAAAACGAATTATCAATCATAAGTATTCTTTGAATTTTTAAACCGTTTCAAATGGCGTACCAAATGTATACCTATCGATTGGAGACAAAATATAAAGAACATTATTTAAGAATCTTTACTATCATCCTGAAAATCCAGTTGCTTACAAACAAAAAAAGCAATACATTGTGGGGACAAATTAAACGTGACAAAAGAAAATAAAATACGCTCAATTGAAATAACAGTTAACTTAACAATCTACATACACATTTCACAAGTAAGCAAAAACGTTTCCTACAAAAGAGGTTACTTTAATCACTTACGGGGATGATCAGTGTCAGGCATACATATTTGATATGCAAGCTTATGAAAAATACAATGATGGATACAAATACATTTTGACAGTGAGAAGTATTGTTTATTTTCGAAATACTATTGGGCTGAAAAAGTGACAACGAGAAAAAAATGACATGCACGACGCTTTGGAAAAATCTCTAAATAGAGATGAAAAAGTATAGTTTATGAAATAAAAGATTTTTTTACAGCAAAAACGTTGAGGGCTTGTTAGAAATGGAAAACATAGAATACTATTCAACATACTCAGACAAAAACAATCTGCATTGGTACGGTTTAACGAATTCGTAAAGACCAGAATGTGGTAGTCTTCCACTCAAAATGAAACAAGAAAATCGCTTGACATTTAACCCAAGTTAATTGAAGTTCAAAATACAAAACAATCTTTGCAAAGGGCTACATTCATAATTTTACTAAGGAAATATTTAAAATCAGGCAAGTAATTTTAGGTGATCCAGTTGTTTGCAAACTGAAAGACCTGAAGGGAGCGGGTATAGAAGTCATGTTTTGTGAGCAATGGTTATCTCCATACGACAAACAAGATGACATATACAAAGTTGAAAAGATGTTAAAAGCAAAACGGATGAATGGTTAAAAGCATATAATCATGGAATAGAAATGATAATATGAATTATTTAACAGTTTGGAACCAGCTAAAAACATTTTGCCATTAAAATAAATGATGTATCAAAGACACACCTGTCCTCTGTAGACGGAGAAAGCACAATACAGAGCTATGTGTATCAAGGAACATGAAAACTCTAAGCTTTTGCGAGATAATGAGCTTTTACAATGTGACGGATATGGAGACAACGGTGCAGTTGAAAATCAAGAAATTAAAACATGCCTGATATATCAAAAACCAGGGGGAAAATGAAAGTACATCGTACACAATGTCCTAGCACTTGCCGATGCCATTCAGTTGCCACATACGTATTTACTATCGATTTAAAACCTAGTATTCCAGATTATTTGAGATTTTGTAAGGATTTGTTTTACAACAGGTATCAAGAAGACGGTCCAGTCATTTACACGTCACCTCCCTCGTTTTTGTCTGTCTAAAACAATACATAAAAACATTAATCACTTCTTTATTTTGTAACAGTATTCAACATGACTTCCTTGCAGTATCATCCTCCTGCCAAATTGATTTGTGCACTGTATGCCATCAGTCGCGAAAGAAATGCACCGTTTCCTTTACAGTTGTTAAAAGAAAGTATCAAAGAAGTATTACGATGGTTTGGCTTGACAGCACGTCAGTTACTACAAGAAATTATTCATATTCCTCATCAAACAAAATGTTTTTTTTTAAAAAAACGTAAAGTGGCTTTGAAACAACTGGTTCATCCAAGAATTGATATTCAAACCAAGAAACAAATAATCTTGAAACCGCTTGGAGGTGGATCATGAAGGTGTCATTATTCGTTCGCTTCTCCGATGGGATCATAATACCGTAGCAAACAAAACAAAACCTACTAAAAAAATCCAAAAGACTGACAAAAAAGAATAGAGGTATAGTAAGTTCACTCTCTACATCAACTTCTCCCAACAAGAAGAAAACTTACCTCCTAATCCTAATCTCACAGAGATGTCAAACTTACAACAAGAGTTACAATGGTTGACGGATCAAACATATTTGTCAGAAACAGAAGAAAAAAAACCGCAGTAAAATACGGATAATTATTGCAAAGTCTTCAACTGTTTCACCAGAAAGCTTTAGACGAGACGCCTAAACCTACTCTGAGAGATTTCAAGAATGCCAGGAAAAACGAAGAAAAACAAAAAGCAGCAGCAGCGGTAGAAGTTCCCAAGACGATGACAGACACGGCCATAGAAGAAGAGATAGAAACAAGAGAAGTATTTTTTAAAAAACTCTGCTCAAACACTTTTTCTCCCAGTGTGGCAGCCTTGTTGACACCTTCCCCTATTCCAAAGCGTGAAGAAATGAAAGCTTGGGTCAAAAAGATGACGTAGACACCCTCTTTAGCACAAGAAAATAAAAGGGGGAAGACAGAAGTAAAAAAAATCAAGAAAAAGGTGATAAAAGAACTGATGATTTGTGTGGAAACCGAAACTTTCTTTCCTACTCCTATTGCTCCTTGGTACGTCAAGGATCACAATCCAAATTACTACAAGAACCTAAGAGGAGTACCGAACAGTAAGTGACTTATTGAGCAGCAACATGGATGCACTTTTAGCCAGCATTTACTACAATCCTGCTTGTGCAGCTGGCTACAAAGGAATTCAAAACTTGTATCGTGCAGCAAAACCCCAAACTAAAAAGTCTACGTTTGCAAGATGTACGATAATGGTTACAAGAACAATCGACGCACACGCAACACAAATCCATTCGACGAAAATTTCAAAGAAGTCATATTACACTAGCAGGAATCGATCAACAGTGCCAAGCCGATTTAGCCAATGTCTGTCGTTTAGCTTCGTACAATCGAGGTCACAAATATTTGTTTTGTGTCATTGATATATTTTCAAATTCGTCTTGGGTAGTTCATTTGACCTCTAAAACAGGTTCAGAGTTAATGCGATCTTATCGTCTTGAACCAAAGTGTTCGTGGTCGATATCCGCTGCGATTGCAAACAGACAAAAGCACCGAATTTCTTAAGCAAGCTTTTCAAAAAGAATTGACAAAAAGACACATTCATTTTTTTACCACTGAAAATCCTGAAACTAAAGCCAGTGTCATGGAATGTTTTCAAAGAACTTTGAAAGAAGGTGTCTGGAAATGATTTACACATCAGCATACTCTCACATACATCGACGTGTTACCACGTTTGATCAAAGTTTAAAATCAATCGTACCATCGTAGCATCGGATGTGCTCCAGAAGAAGTGACACTTCAAAACGAAGTGACCGTGTTTGATCAATTGTTTGGAACATCGAAGACCAGAAAAAAAAGAGAGAAGTGTTATACATCGGAGACTGTGTTCGCACTGGAAAAAGCAAAACGCACTTTTGACAAGGACTATTTACCGAATTAGACGACAGAATTGTTTTGTGTCACAGGAAAAGCGCGTGGACGTGACCCACTTGTCTATAAATTGGAGGATGTGAACGGAGAAGTTTTAAATGAATTTTTTACTTCCCCGAGTTACAACAAGTGACCAAGAAAGATGACGTGTACGATATCCAAAGCATTCTGGATCGAAGAACACAAAAGTGGAAAAACATCGTATCCAAGAAGTTAAAAGTCGTTGGAAAGGATATCCACCCACTTTCGATTCTTGATTGCAGCTTCACAAGTCATGGACTATAAAAAGAAGTAGACGTCACAAACTTGCTGTTAAACACTGATTCAGCCCCTTCTTAGAGTTCATCGCTCCAAGAACTACAAAAAAACAACCACAGTGTTTATGGTGTGGAGAACGTGTTCCTAAAGTAAAATGGTCTTTTTCTGTCATATATTTGTGGTGTATTGTGTCATTGGAGCAGCGATTGGAATTTGATTTTTGCAACAATGAGATAAACAACTGTGGACTATTTGACTCAGCAACTGTATTGGCTATCTTCTTCAAAATCCTTGGTAATAGCCGTCTTGAAACTTATGGTGATTCGTTGATTATATGCTTTAAAAGATGCTGCCTTGACGCAACGTGTTCAACGACCAGCAAAATCCCAAACAAGCCTTAATGAAAGCAGGAAAAATGTGCTGATTCAGAAAGAAAAATAACTCATGACACGCCGAGACACCCCTATAAATTCACTTCACACTCCAGACGAAGGCATTGATTCCTCTTCTACGCCACAGCAAAAGACAAGGCAGAAAGAGACGTCGAAAACCTTTCAGACCTCATAGACATGACCAGAAAAAGAATGAGAAAAGAATAACAGTCAGAGATTTTGACCTGTTTGTTTACTAAAAACTAAAAAAACTAAAAAAAAGAAAAAGAAAAAAGATGCACCGAGATTCTTGCGAATGTTCCAAAACAGAACTCGATCTGTTTGCAATTCCAGCGACAATGATGACGATACAAGAATCACAGCGGATAGAATTTCATCCGTTGTCTTCATTTACCACCTCAGCTCGTATTGAATCAACCTGAAAGTCAAAGTTCTCAAAACGGACAACAACAATCCAGGCGCCGATGCCAGAGTTGCTACTGCCAACAATATCATGCATTAGTTGTTCAGCAAAGTGGATTTGTACTTTAACAACAAACTGGTTAGCAACAGCATGGACACTTACCCTTACCAAGCTAACCTCGAAAATCTCTTGATGTACGGAAAAGAAGCCAAGAACACACACCTCGATGCTTGTGTGGTGTGCAAACCTGACATCTTGGATGCCTTCACAGAAGCTGACGATCCTCACAATGTTGTATTTAACGACCGCCAAAAGAAAATCAAACAAGGCCGTAGTTTAGAAGTGATTGATCGTTTACAATTGGACATGTGGTTCCAAGACAAGTATTTGGTGAATGGCGTGAATGTGCGTCTGAGACTGAATTGAAGTAGTACCGTGTTCCATTTGATGGCTGATACTAACGAGTAAAAAACTGCCATCGAAGAAGCCAGACTATATGCTCGTTGTGTGGAAGTCCTACCTCAAGAGGGAAACGATATCAGTCAAACTCTGACCAGAACTACAGCCAAGTATCCACTGTGACGAATGAAACTCATAATTTTCATCATTGCCTCTGGACTCCTAAGATCGAAGATCATGTCTTCCAAAGTCAACTGCCTAAACGTTTGTTCATTGGTATCGTCCACAATGCTGCCCTCGAGGGAACTATTGATCAAATTCCTTTCCAGTTCCAACACTTAAACGCGTCCTAGATAGAAGTCATCAGAGACGGTCAGATGTGGTGTACCAGGCCGTTTGAACATAACGTTGCCCAGAAAATTGCTCGAGATCTTACTTGAATCTGAAGCCACAGGACAATTAGGAACCAACAGTAGCCACGGCATTTCGTACGACGATTATGTAGGAGGATGTGCTTTGTGGGTATTTGATTTAACTCCTGATCAAGGCAGCGAGAGGGACATTTCCACCCTATAAAATCAGGTCAACTCCGTGTGGAACTTCAGTTTACACTAGCCCTCGTGATCACAGTGAACGTGATGTTGTATGGAGAATTTAATAATACTCTGGAAATCAACAGTCTGAGAGAAGTGATCCTAGACTTTTAAAACAAACTTGAACACGACGCCATAGACATAATCGAAAACGATGATGGTTTCCATCCATAACAGGAGCCACAGACCCATGACGCCATGATGGCCAAAACAAGAACAACACATAATCTCCTGATTTGCTCTCCACTTGGCTGGAAGAACCACACTCCTGACCAGAGAACATTCCTATGGTTGTCAAATCGATCATCCTCGTCATATGCGACACGATAAAATGTTTGACGATGCGTCAAGAACGAAAGTTGGAAGACTATCTGCAAGAAGCATGGACACTCATCCCGGATGAGAATATCTTGAGAGAGTGGTATACAAATTTGAGTAACCATCCCCTACATCCATTGACTTCCTTGGAGAAGAAACGCATCAAAGCTCTCTTTCTTCATTATTGCAGTCTTGGGTTCCCATTAGAACATTTACTGACTTGTTTTGGACGTGATTTCTCTAGAAACGATGCCAAAAATAGAAATGCGGTTTAGTGATCATTATGGATATCTGTTTTCTTTAGTTCAAAAACGTAGTGTCCATCGAAGGTAAAATGACGATGTAATAGATCATTGAAAGTCAAGTCTTTCTTCTCAACTTTGTCAACCTTAGAAATATGTTCTTTTTAACAGTGTTTTGTTTGGGTATTTGGCAGTTGTACATGAAGATAATCGGACTAGTCCTAATCCTCCCTCTTCATTCTTTGTTGACTTTTGAGTGAGCAGGGCGTATTAAATTTTGTTGATGTTGAAAAAAATGGTGCTGTTTGTTTGGTTGGTTGGGGGAGGGGGTTAATGTTGTTGTCGTTTTTTTTGACATAGTCTTCTCCTTTCTCCCTGTCGATCTTTGAATTTTTTCTACGTACCTGTTTTCTTTCACGTCCGCGTACCGAATATGAGAAATGTTTTCCTTATAAAGTCGGTCTTGCCATCCATCGTCGTCTCGAGAAAGATGTCAAGAATGAGACAGCCAGTGCAAGTCGGGAAGTTGATTGAAGCCATGTGCTTGCTAAACAGAGTGGAGCTCTTCCTGTGCCGGGTGGAATAATGGAATGCTATCCGTATCGAAGGCAACTGAAGAGGGTGATGGTAGTTTTTAGAAAGGCAAAACAATTGATCCGAGAAGTGTTGGAGGAAGACACAGAGAAGATAAATAGGGTATGGGCGGAAGAGAAGCAGGCGCGGACGCAAGAGAGGAGGGAGAGAAAATTTCCGCGCCTCAATGAAAGATGGATGACGGTACAGGAGAGGAGGAGGCAAATGGAATAATAATAAGAAGAATGACACTAAGAACAGCAGGAACAACAACCAGAACAACTCATGATCCCTCAAACTGAGGACTGGGAGATGGAGGCAGACAAGCATAGTTTTAGGCCCTCTGTCTCCGTCAATTCTTGTGGAGAAAACGAACGGAGAAGTAGATGTGGTGCTTTTGGAGCCCGGCCCGGGAAGTGTGGACACTAAGATGAGTGTGGCCAAAACTAACAGAAAAGAGATACTACTCGACTCACTCATTTCAAAAATATTGTGTGTTTCATGTCCGTGTATATCTTGCGAAACTAAAACTGAAATCCCCCATGGATATTTCTGTGCATAGTGTATGTGTTTGTGTGTCTGAGCGTTGTTACGACTCTAGGTCTTAAAATAATGTAACAGAAAGAAAGTGAAACCTACAATGTGAGTAAAAATCAAGAAGCAATTTATTTGTAGACAATTAAGGTGAAAATTCAAAAGACACTTACAGTAACGTGAATTAAAATCCAAATAATCCAATAATCCTAAGTGTCCTAATCACAAGTCCTAAATATAGAATGTTCCGAATGAATTCCAGTAGCCTTGAATGTCCTGATATGTCAGTAGTCTTGAATGTTCTGATATGCCTGAATGATGTAATCCATAATATCTTTGAATAAATTCACATAAATCCCAAGTCAAGTATTAATCCAGTATGAGAATGAGCACTTTTAGTAATTCCAATGAATATTTCAAATAAATAATTCCTCTCTCTGAATTTGCTCAGGTTTTCACAGCTGTAACATCTGATTGCTAAAATAAATTCTTTAATAGACTGATCTTAATAATATAAAGCTTAGTATAGGAATGAAATCTTGTATACCAAACCTGTATAAATATAAGGATAAATCACCTGAGAGAATATTCTAGAATATGAGTAAATCTAATGGAAATTTCCGGTGCGTACGTGACTTTTCTCAAAACAAGATATGGAAAATTCCAATCTAATTGTTAAATGCTATGTAAACAAAACTGACCTTGAACTCAAATACAGTAAATATGTTATTTACAAAATGACTAAAGTACAACTTACCTCATGGATACATATAATAAATTCAATGTACATAACAACGCGAGCACTCCTACCATGTGTGTGTGTGTGTGTGAGCGTGAGCACTCTTACACACTTGTGTGTGACAGCATATAAATATGTTTGTGCATAGTGTGTGTACATCCTTTTTCTCCTTTCGCATCACAAATAGGGTTATAGGGATTATAAGGGTGGTAGGGGTATTTTAGTGTTGTTTGTAAGGGGATGGTAGGGAAGTTATAGGGTGATAAGGGTCGAAAGGGAAGTTTTAGTTTTGTTTATAAGGGGTGTCACTTATATTTTATTTCCCTTCTTTCACATCATAACATTTGTGTGATAGTATATATGTGTGTTTGTGTGTATAGTGTGTGTATATTCCGACCCTATTCGTTGGTCAGAAAGTGTGGGTGTCAGTCATTCAAAAGGCGTGTTGGTTAGTAAGTAAGGGTGTTGGTCAGTAGATGACTGGGTGTTGGTCAGTCGAAACGGCGTATTAATAATAGGTGGAGTTTTAACATTATATTCAACCTTGTACCCATACAGTCCCATCATGTTATTCCTATAAACATTTTTAACATTACTATTCCCCTTCTACCCAGAAATCATTTTAAAAACCATTCTCATAACCATCATAGGCATATGAACTAATGTTAAATTTCCCTTGTACCCAGAGGGTCATACTAATGTTACATCAATGGACTAATGTTAAATTCCCCTTGTACCCAGAGGGTCATTTTGGTACCCAGAGCGTCACATATAACTAATGACAATACGGAAGAAATAAAGCGAGATAACATTAAAAAAAATATAAGGCTGATTCAAACTACATCTCAAATATGCTAAAAAATAAAATAATAAAGACTACAAGTTAGTCTATGATAATTTGAACAAAATAAAGGGTAATGAAAGTCACATAAATGTTGATGAAATCATGACGGCAGTAAAAGTCCTTTCAAATTTCACTTAGAGAAGGTATAGCAGTCGTGCCAAATACACATTCAATTACACATATTTCCTTGACAAACTTCTTACCATGAACAATGTAAAGACGTCCATAAAACTGTGCGGTACGAGGAAATAATAAAATATGTATTTGATCTCAATAAAACCTTCAATCACAAAGAATTATCACAAAATTAAGCAGAATTAATTGATATAGGAGGTCTTTTTACAAAACGTGTGGATGAAATAAAAAATAAAATACACGCTCAGCTGTGTGTAGATCTACAGTTTTGTAAAACACAATTATTTTCGTGAAATTTTCATCTAACATCTAATAGTAACTGAAATTATTCTACAGAAATAAATGGTATCATCTCTATTTGAGGTGGTGTGTCACAACAGACTGTAACAATGTGTCAGAGACAACTTGCACCAAATTTGCAGTTAGTTGTAAAATATTACAAATAAAACAGAGAAATAACTGATAGAAGGAAATTTGAAAAATATTGGTACGAATAAGTTAACAAGTAGTAAAATATTATGTTTGCAAAAACATTAGGCAAGTAAATATTGATCAACATGGTAGCGCGGGATATGTGTAACAATATAATTAAATCGACGGAAAGTGTTAACTAACACTGGCACCAAAAGAATTGACGATGACAAAAATTTTGAAATCCGACCGGTTGAGAAAAAAGAGAGAAAAGTACCAAACAAAAAAATTTTAAGGGTGAAGACGTGCTCACGGAAAACCAGAATACCAATTATCAATATTTGAAAGGAGGGGGTGGGGGCATTTAATTATTCGATGAAGCAGAAGCTGTAAAGAACGAGTTTCAATCCAAAATGTAAACTATGAAGAACATAACTATGACAGAAAATGGCCTTGTTCTAAAGGGACAAGCACTGCTGCAGAGCCATGGTGTCAAAACCAGTACGTTGCATCTTAGGTGCACAATGAAACAGAACACAGTTTATCCACGTTTTTTTTTTTTTGTTTGTTTTTTTTACAGTAATAAACATTTTGTCCACAACATGAATAGGAGTTTAGAATCTATGGATCAAAAATTACAGGTCAATACAAATAAGTTGAAGAAATCGAATGAGTAACAGAGAAGAAGAATTTATCAGCACCGGCTGGCTCAGCTATGAGCAAAGTTGATAACAATCAGCAAAACTTCGTTTAACCAAAACTTTTGGAAATCATCAAAGAAAGGACTAAAACTGAGTCAAATCGATTTATAAGCAATTATCCCAGAACACAAATTGAACATATACATTCCGTAACATATAACTTTTTGTTCTAAATAATGGATTTCAAATCTTACTTAGTGAATTGTTAAGTATTTCTAACAGTAATTGACAAGAGATAACATTGCTAAAGGTGAACGAAAAAAGGTCATATCCCTGAATGAGATATAAAAACGTTGAAAAAATACTAAAATACCTAAAGTCAAACAAAGAATTTACAAAATTAGTTAATTATTTTGTCTTTCTCAATGCAAATGTTGTAAAAATCGATGATAACTCTCATTGACTCTTGAGCAAAAATGATCTCAGAACAAACCATTCAAAGTAATAAAAAAATTGATTACTTATTCGTTATTTTTTTTACAATCCTTGTACGCTTTTGTCCCCTTTAGCCTTTTCAAAAAAATACGAAAATAAATACTGAATTGTCATTCTCACACTTTTTGAAAAGCGTGCAAGAGTAATTAAAATTTCTTTATTTCACTTTGATTCAGAAAGACCATTGTTCAAATTAATTTTCATCAAATAGATTTTATTGGATAACGATAGGACGAATGTTAAAAGTTCCGATCGAAATTTTATCCTCTTCATTTTGTGCAAATTTATTTCTTTCAATAAAATTAGTCACTGCAACCGTAAGTAATATAGTTAAGATGAATTTGCTTTTTAACACAATTGCGTAACATCTTTTTATACTTTGTATACCAAGTTTTAGTCTTTTCTCCACTCTACAAATGTTACAGATGATTTTGAAAAACAATAAATAGAACATTCATATTTTTTCTGTGAAAGAGGTCTATAAAATTGATTCTGGGTTATTCAGATTTTAACTGGTTGTGGTATAGAGAAGTCCATCTAAGTCAGTGCGACTGTTATCCGCTGAGTACATTTTTCTTATGAAAATTCGGTTGTAAACATAAATTATGAATCAATTCGCTTTTATCGCATTGGTTTGTTTTTTAAATTTCGCTATGGTCCAGAAAAGCTCAAAGACCTGTAGTTATTTTTTTTTTTTTTTTTTTTTTGATTTCTGAGAATGGGCCATTCCCATACTACTAAACTTTCTCAATTGAATTCTTATAATCATATAAACAACTGGGCATCCTGCTTTTTATTGCTTAAATGATTCCCTGTTCAAATACGAAATAATGTTTTTTGAAAAGTAAAAGTGTAGAATCTCTATAATACGGTTTTAAAAATTACTTAAAAGTTTTACAAAATCGCCAAAATATGGAGTAATAATACTTTGAGGAAATATAGACCTGTATAAGAAACTGATTTATTTTATTTTTTTTTTATTTGTTAGCGGCGGTTAATTTCGAGTTTTAAAAAAAATTTTATATCAGGCGATTTCGACAACTTTAAAGATTGAATTAAGACAAAATAATCATGCTCAGATGATATAATCCCAATTATTAGACCACAAAATTATCATTCGATCAAATCTGCCACGCCGGACACCGTGTATATATTTTGTTATTGAAAAACAAATCCAGAATTGAGCAAAATACGCTCTCTCTCTCTCTCTCTCTCTCTCTCTCTCTCTCTCTCTCTCTCTCTCTCTCTCTCTCTCTCTCTCTCTCTCTCTCTCTCTCTCTCTCTCTCTCACCGATAACGATGATAACGTTTCTTTCTGTTATGCATGTCTATTCCCTTCAATCTTATAAAAAATATATCGTTAGTTTCATTCTTTAACTATTGCTATAATTCGTGGCCTGTCATAAATCGTGTAAGTTAGTGAACCGAATACATTTAAATAAATTTAAAAAAATTAGAAAGGCTGATCGACTAGGTACTACAAGGGTCAAATTTGGCCCAACCACCAAAAGGCTGTAAGTTTTGTATAAAGACTGTTTAGGATGCATTTTGTTCAGAATAATAAAAATGTTGTTGAATTTAATCAAATTATGTATGCTGGAGGCACCAAAAGTTTACCTACATAAAATGACGTTACTTCTGGTTCCATGACGTTATCGTGATTTTAATGACGTCATGCATGCACATTTTAATTTTTCAAGACTTGCTGATTATATATATATATATATATGTGTGTGTGTGTGTGTGTGTGTGTGTGTGTGTGTGTGTGTGTGTGTGTGTGTGTGTGTGTGTGCAAATCACGGGGACTAAAGAACTTTGACAAAAGACTTCTTCAAATATCAACAAAACATTCATAAGAAAAAATATATATTCAACTTAACTGCTTTATTATTTTTTTTTTATTTTTTTTTTTTGTACCCCAAATGGATCGCTATTTGTTTTCTGTGTATCTTTACAAAACACACTTACTTTAAGATGCTGTGAACTACTACGTGTATATAACATTATCATCACTGGAGGAAAAATCATTTTAATATGCTCCAAAACTTAATTTTTTTAATTGATATTAACCCTATAGAAAATCATTGAAGTGAAAGATACACTGTAATATAGACATACACTGTGATAAAGACACACACTGTGATTAAGTCATACACTGTGATATAGACATACGCTGTGATAAATACATACACTGATATATAGACATACACTGTAATAAAAACATACACTGTGATAAAGACATACACTGTGACAAAGACATACACTGTGATATATTGACATACACAGTGATATATACATACACTGTGATAAGACATACACTTTGATAAAGACATACACTGTGTTAAGAAGGAGAAGCAGAAGAACAGAAATTGTCATTTGTCAATTGCAAACAGAGAAATCGGTTATCCGAATAATGATTCACCTAAGATCTTGTTCATCATGCAAGCGTATCACGATGTTAGCCTAGCACATACGACTTTATACAGAAGCAATTCACAGTTGACTTTGAGAGTTGGCACAATAAAGTGTAGAGTATGTATTTGAGAAAACAAAATTACGATTTAAAAAAACAGCTACTTAAACACATTGCATGTTAACAATCTTTGCAAAGCTAGTTTCCAAATCACTAAGTGTATTCAATAACACTTTTATTCCAGAATGCCAGTACTTAAACGAAAACTTAACTATCCACAATGGACAATTTGGATGAATGAGAGAGAAAGAAAACCATTTTACGAAGTAATGATCAACAAAGGACACGCTCGCAATATTATTAGTTTCAAATTGGTTTCGGGTTTGGGGAATGTCGCTTCAGCAGATTTTCAAACATTATCTACCATTTCCCCTAAAAGCAAACATATGGTGTGACTTTTACATGCGTAATGTATGGTAAGAAGAATATTGACATCAGGCCCTTTGTCGATAACAATTTCAATACAAATGAGCTAACATCATAGCACATATGTGAGTATTTATCCATACAATTATCGTCACAAAAAATCTAAATGTTGTACATCGTCACTGTATGTTTAAGAGAACTAATTATGTACACATATATAACTAGAATACATACAGTATATAACTTGACTGGAATGTACAACGCAATACTATTAAATTATCCGTATAGTTATTATTCTAAGTTCATGAAGATCTTGCGCATCATTCAAATAAGAACTCCAGTCAGACATCGAATTAAAAGGTGCATTTTGATGACGTGCGTATCCAAGGTACCAGATGACGGCTGCTATGTTCAAGTAGGTCGATTGAGTCTCTGAATCCTCGATTCACAATAAAAAAAAAACATCATCTTCTTGCAGCCATTCTCTCATTTTTTCAATATTGCTGATGAGGGCATGTTTTAATATGCTGGCATCGTTATTTTTGCCATCACTTAAGTATGGACCAATAACACTGAAAACGTACCCGGTTGTACTAACGACCATTATTGGTTTCACAAGTGGACGTCGTTTGTGAAGACTAAATGATCGACGTTGGAAATTAAACTGTGAACTTTTCTGTATGTATATGTAGGTACCATCTATGACTAAAATTGCTGGAATGTTATTTCCACCAAAAACGGCCTGCGCCAGGCTTCTAGTATGTTGAGAGATTACAGATCCTCTGTCTATGTGTTCAAAGCCAACACATTTCGTTTTGAGCAGACACTACATGGGTAATTTCTGGGCTCATATAATCTGAAGGAAAATGACCAAATGTTAGTACTACTGGTGGTGCACGATATGATGGTCAAGGCCGGACAAAAGGCGGAGAAAATTGAGCAGTTGACCCTGGGCCCCTGCCTAGCGAGTACCTCGCAATGCAGTGAAATGGCATTTTAAAATAAATCTTTTGTCTTATTTTTGAATATTTTTTTCAGGGAAGGGTGGAGGAGGGGGGGGGGCTTTTTGAAATACAGGTCCTCCTACCGCCTTAATCCGGTCTCGACGACGGTAACTATACATACAAAAGATACTATTCAATGTACAGAATTCTTGATATGAAATATATGTTAGGTTGGAAATTAGTGCTGTATAAAGCACTTTACAAAAATCAATGTTATGAAGTAAACTTATGCTATAAAGTGCTGTAATGTCCATGATTAAAAGTTTAAGGAATCTATAGACAACTAATCAGCAAATATCAGCCTCAAAATGTAATATAATTATGCTGTTCATGACCTGTAGTCTGATTGTGAACATGCTGTATTTAAAGCTAAAGGACGGGACATGTAGTTTTTTGTAATTAGTGATTTTTTTCTTATTCAATTGATATTTGAGTCCTAGATGTTATTTATTCATTTGAATATTCAGTTAAATAATTAATTAGTGATATGAAATACATTTCGAGACTGCATTGCAGTCTATATACTTTTTTCTAGCACATGTCCTTGCAACAAGATGTAATTTTTAAAAATATTTTACCCATGAGGCAATTAATTTTTGACATAACAAATAATTAACTTTCTTCTTCAAGTACCTGCTTTTAGAGTCAGCCATCTTTTCCTGCATCACATAATCTCCTTACTAGTAATCTTTGTCACGACATCTTCAAATTAAATGCTGAAGAATAAAATATATAACGACACTATGTATGATACTATGTACAATTAGTCTTTTTTTTTTTTTTACAAAAATAAAAAAATCAGTGGTGACTATTGAGATTGTTTTATAATCATCAGGAAAATACAATTATTACATGTTAATATCTTAACTTAGTATTACAATTTTTTTAAAAACTAAATAATTGGTGACCATTAAGATTTTTTCATATCATTCTGGAAAATAAATTTATTACTGATTACTATCTGTACTAAGTCGAAATGAGAAGGAAAAAAAATATCCTATTTTACTGGCAATAGAACCCAGGTCGGTTTTGTATACAAACGGACATTATATCGTTGGACCACGAAACTATGTTAGAATAACATGTATTTATAAAAGCTATATAAATCTTCTTGTACTCTGTTGCGGCCACAAGTATTTTCTTTCTATTAAATGTTTCTGGTCTTTACCACACTGTTTATATAAGATATGGTTTTGTACTTGTTTGCAAATCAATATAAATCATATATTCATAGCGCTTTTCCTCACTAACCCTTCCAGTTATAAACGTAGTGAGTTTGGAACTAGAGTCCCCTAGAGAACCTGGCACCAGTTACCGCACGATCGTTAATTCCCATGGATTATTTTTTTTAATTGCTGAGACAAAATGTACCTTATATTGAATGTTAATTATTTATTCTGCCAATTCAAATTGTACTACATTGAGTGTTCAATGAGTGATGAACGTGAGGTAGGCCTGACTGGTTCCATACGGAAACTGCTTCAGACCTTCTATGCATATGTATGTCAATCGCTTTCTAAGATTGTAATTTTATTTACCAAAAATTTCAAAACGAATTGACAACAGTTTCACAGTATTTCATACCATTATATATAATGCTGTTATAGAAAAATATTTGTCCAAAATACCAGTCTGATACAAATATGTTATAAACCAAGCTGGATTGTCAACATCGTCATAAAACACGTCGTCTGCAAATCAACACCGCCTGGAAATATTTAAACTGTGAAGATTTTCCTTAATTTCTAAAGAATATGTGTGTCTGATAAAGTATAACTGCATTTAATTTCATACTTTACTCATTTATTGTGGCATAATATTTGTAAAATGAAATTTACATACCTTGTAAACTGCTGCTGCGATAAAAGCGTCACTGTTGCCTCCCATAGAATCTAACCATTTTCTTTAAAATTACCGTATCCCACATGAGTGAAACAACATAAAATTTTCTGAGATTACAATTTATCTAATAAGGGAAATGTATTGAAAGTTTCCCGTTGTTTCATGACTGCGGAAATAGTTAAATTTGTATAAATACATTATAATCAGACGAATTTTTTACATTTTTCGCATTATACACCTCACGCGCGGCTGCCGATGACGTCATTGCACGCGATAAATATGAAAATTATAACGTATTATTAAAGACAAAGGTATGTCTATACAAAATAAATAAAAAAGTTTTTAAAATAAAGAAATTTTTGTTGGTGACATTTTCTGAAGCCATTACAGTGATCTAGAGTCCCTAGTCCTTTCGTGTCATTCATCAAATAGCATATATGATGTTCAAAGACTGAACTCTGTGACACCAGTGTTTAGTTAGTGATTGTTGTGCTCCTGTTTCTGATAAAACATTTTCCATAATTGTTATAGTCAAATCTAACTGAACTTTCGCTAAACCAAAATCTCTTAACTTTATTCTTATTATCTCCTCTAAGTAGCATCCTGCTTCATTAAAACATGAATACAAATTCAACTGAAAATGAATACAAATGTTATTTCTTTTATAAAAGCTGTACTCGTTTAATCGCCTATTAAAAGAATCCTGAGACTTTCTTGCAATTATTCTTATTTCTAAATCATTTAGTCAATCTTTTAATATCTTTTCTGGTTGGAAGACATATCACAAGTCGCGCTAATTTTGTTCTTTTACTCTTTGGTATCGGTGCATCAATTAATGTTTTCGTTTTTTATACTACTATTGTTTTCAATTCAATAATGATTATGAAACTTATTTTTTCCGAGGATAAAATGAACCTTTAGTTACAGTGTTTCCAAATTTGCATGTAATCTTCTCTCCATTCTTTTCTCTGAAAATAATATTTCGTCACATTACTGGCATTTTGTATTTCATTTTTCCATTTGATCAATTGTTTGTTTCGTATTACACTAACGGGATCTGATAGTAATCACTTATGATACTTTAATTTTTTACATATTAATCTGCCATTGGAATTACAGCCTAAAACCATTGTGCCTTAAACATCATTATCTATTTCAGTTCATCAGCTATTTCAGACTCGCTAAAAATAACAGGTAAAATATTATACATGTTTTCTTCAATAATGTTTAAGGTATTTGTTTCCAAAACCTATCGTTGTCTGTTTGCAAACGTTTGATCAAAACCAGCAATTTTTTCGGTTATTGGTGATGATTAAACTTTTGTTGTGATCATATACTTTGTTGCAACACCAGCAAACATTTATAGATTGATTTAAGGCATTTTTTTATTCATACAAAATATCAAAATACTTATTTTTTTTATGATTGGTTGTACCTTGTCTTTAGGCGGTTCTTTAAACGACACAATATTTTCAGTTGGTTCCCAGCTTTTTAAAGAATCATCATAACTTATCCATTGCATAAGTACACATTTCTTTTAACTATTAAATCGGTAGTTTTCAAAATTTGTTGTACTTTGCATAAAGCATCATATTTCTCACATAGAAACAAGTCGTCCTTTTGCTATTTTAAATGTTGGCATTCCAAATGTCTTCATTGTTAGATAACCAACAAAATTTGCGCTATAATGCCATATATATGTCACGTAAACTTATTCATGAAAAATATTAAGGTAACCTTGTGAACTCACAACGCCAGCAAAAATCAGCTATCTGTCATATGCTATTTATTTCATTTGATAACCTAACATTAATATATAAATGAAATAATTAAATATTACACTATATCTCTGTTTATATGAAGTAATTTATTACAACATAAGCTACAACGGTAATAAACACATTATCTAGGTCATCACTAAATGAAACACCGACTAAAAAAGACCACTTTAATTCTACAGCATACAATTTTTTTGTAAATAATAAATGATAAGTCACTTTAATTGACTTAAACGTATAAATAGAATGAGTAAAATCCTCTATACTTCTTCATTGTACTTGATTATTGCCAGTCTAAGCAAAATGGCTAAGATATATATTGATCGTCTTTCCTTTATCTAGAAAATGACTCATCAGTATAACTGAATTACTTAAAGAGCACACGTTATTATAGTTGAAAACAAAAGTAGCATGCGAAGCTATTACATTTTGTGTGTTAAAAACATTGTGGATCCAGTCTAATTAATTATGTTTGCTTTTATGTCTGCCATTTTACGGTCTAAACCTATTTATGGTGAAATGGTTTTGTTTTACATAATATTAGATATAGAATTATTATTCTAAAATCAGCAAACAGTTTTAGCACTTTTAATTCCCCTGGTTTTGCATAACTTATGGCTTAGAAGCTTACAAAAACCTGTGATGTGTGTGTTTTCCCCGTCTTTTTAAGTAGTAGATAATCCGAGGTTTGCGCGATATAACATAAATATTTTTTTTTAAGTTTAAAACTCTGTTAAAACAAAATAAACTGGGTTTTAGGCCAAAGTTTTGCCCGACCTGTGGGCGAATATATTATTGGTTTTGGTGATCATTTTTGTGTCCCCAAAATTCATTATTAATTTTCAGAACTTCAAACACAACAATTTGTTATTACGTTGATGAGCTGACGGCGCGGACAGAACTTTGGCTTAGAAGGTGGATAATTGTTTTAGGGTTTTTAGAGTTTGAAAAATGATGATGTTCTTGACGATCAATCCCCGTCTCACATACTTCTTCGGTGTAATTTGTTTTCAAATTGTCTACTTTTTCAGAATTTGAAGCATATGAACTTTATCATATTTCAAATATATACAAATCGTAAGAACTGATATTAAAGTACATGCAGGCCCACCGAGGGGGAGGGGGGCAGTCGCCTATTAGAACGGCGATTTCTAGGGGTCCGCCGTGAACTCAGTTATAAAAATAAATTAATCTTTACAGTAAATATTAAAATTTGTTCCTTGCAAGAGTCCAAGCTATAATAGATTACTACAGGTTGTATATACAAACTCGACACATGTTTTTATAGCCAAAAAATTTAACTAATTTTGGGGCCCATGACGGCCCTGCTCAGGGCCCCAGAATTTCTGTCGGCGGACCCGAGTACATGCAAATAAATAAAAGAAATCATTTCCATGAATTCGAGAGAAAATTTAAAACAAGAACTCTCCAAAATTCAAGAGAAAATAACACAAAACAAAATCTTCAAACGCACTGAGTCAAAGCAAATGGTCTAAATATAACGTTAAAAATAAAACAATTTATAATAACAATTAATACGTGCGTATACAATACTTTCCTGATGTAAATTTTGTTAGATTTATTTCCTATACAAACCACAAAGTTTCCGTGTCGCTGCGTTCAGTTCCAGTTGTAGCTTTTGAGCGTCCATATGATCACACTGGCGATAATTATCTCCCTTGATATATTGAGGCGGGTACAGTATGTTGTTTTAAAATTTAATACTAATATAGTTTAACCAAAGTATGTTCAATCCTGATTGTTGAATGTTCTGGACCTTAAATGTCATCCAAAAAGTTCCATATGAAAATTAGTGATCGCTATGACTTTTACAATGGTGGTCAGGTACTAAACCGGGTCAAGAAAAGAGGTCGCCTGGTCCACAGGGCTCGTTACAAACAAAATTAGGAGTATCGGTCAATGGATAGTGGGCTGGAGGGATCCAACCATTAACAATATAACACTCCTAATTTTGTTTGTAACGAGCCCCTGTGGCCTGGTCTATCACAACAAATAACAGGATATTACCAATTTTTTTCAAAATGTGTAGCTTTTATTGTGATGTCACAGCGCGCGACATTCAATTCGGTTTTTACTGGATCACACCTTTAAGTTGACCTTGTCCAAAAATGTCTATATACTTAAACATTGATTTTTGCCTTATATGTTTCTAAGGGCATGTGAATAATGACCTTCCAAAGGACTATGGATGTATGAGAATCCAAATAAAATGAATAATCGCCATTTAAAGGTATATGTAATCAAATTCTAAAATGACACCCATTACTGAAATAGTCGATACTGAACGCATACGTGACCTGTATGACTTGTACAATAAAACATGCTGCAAAGGAAACGAAGTTCGTTATGTTTTTTTTAAAATTATTATTATTATTACACAGGTACCGTATGTAAGCTTGATACTAAAATGTGTAAATATTATGAAGATATTATGTTACAGTTTCACACTTAGTCCTTGATTTCAAAATGATGTTTGGATTTACAGTGACACTTTTCAGTAACTTAGACATTTTGATTTGGAGAAAGTTTCCCTTTCAACGAGCTATCACAGATCTTTATGGGCCAGTACTCTGAGAAGTTAAGAGACAGAGAATGTCAAAAATGTTTTAATCTGGTCAGGCAATGTTACAGTTGCCCAGGTGACTGGTATTTTCAAGACAAGCTTTATTGAGACATTTTAATGCCAAAGGGAAGATGGCAGAAGATATTTCTTTAAGCGTGTAATAACTTTTCACAAGAAAAATGTTGCCAACTTACATTCTAAATAAATATTTTAAATGTCTCAGCCGATTCCCACCAACTTTCACACAATGCATGCTGTTGTAATCTATTTGTAAAGCAGAGAATGTAGAAACGACAGCTGATTTGTCGAAATCTAGCTCAGGTAATGACCTAAATATTTTCCAATTCTTTTGGCCAATCGGCGGTTTTTATGGTGCCCATGTGTTCCTGTCTAGAATGGAGGCTTGACCAGAATGGATCATTTAGTACAAAAGTTGGTGGAAATTGAGACTGTTGGTATTCTTTCAAACGCAAGTTACTGACATTTTTCCTGCGGAAAGTAATAACATACTTATATAAATATTTGCTGGCATCTTTACTTTGGCGTGACAATGTATTAATAAAGCTGCAGTCTTGAAAATACTGGTGATCTGGGGCAAGTGTAACAATGTGTGACCAGATTAAAATCATCAAATTTTGACATTTTCTGTCTCTTAACTTCTCGCATATTTAACTTTAAAAGATGTGTGAAAAGCAAAATTATGACACGTAGATTACTGAAACATTTCACTGTAAATGCAAATGCAACTAAGAATTCAAAGGCTATGTATGCAGCTGCAATTTCTAGATTTACAAATATTGGCTCTTATTATGTTTATCTAAGGAGCCATGTATTAGAATATAATATTTTCATGGCTTTGACCCATTTTAGTATCAAGCTTGTATCCGTTACCTGTGGTTCTTTAGTAAAATTGTAAGCAGTATAGTGGAGAAGTGTATTATGATGAGTATATTGAGGACTGGGATGAGTAACTCTTGCAACTCACTCATCCAACGGATGAGTACATGTACTTGGGAAATGTTTGTCCTGAATTCTGGAATACATGCAAAGTGCCCCATTACAATATGCAAGATCCATATGTATGATGGGAGGGGGAGTCAACATCTTACAGTCTTAATACTCGATGCCGTCTAGTTCTGTTCCAATCATTCTCATCAGGGTAACTGGTTCTGATTAGCCAGCCCTAAACACCAGTTTATTCTATTTATGATCCATCATTACCACCTCAGAGCTCTCAATAACAAAGAAGCTTCACTCAGATATGCACAAAATTCTAGTTTGACACAATTTCTCTAGCAGATAGTCCCACTGAGACAGATTTTTCAGGTGATGATCCCTGTGACACCACGCATCAGATTTAACCTATGCATATGTTAAATTCCAGACATACACTTGTTTTAATATCATATTTACAGAGCAAGTCTTAATTATGTAATAAACTAACATTTGACCATCAATGTGTCCTTTTATCAGTGGAGTGGCAGGGAGTCAGCTGGCGACTTGCTGTGCCTACTGACTTTGTAAAGATAAATGAATTTATTCTATATTTCATCTTAATACTGTAGGAAGAAAGGACTTCCACAACACGTATTTGTCACCTAAGATGCCAGCATCATGATGCAAAAGTATGTGGTGGTTAATGAAATTTGTTACAAAAAAGCTAAAACAAAAAAAGTTACAACAAAAATACACTTAAAACCTATTCTTTGCTATATATCTTACAGTACCATGGCATCAAGTGATAGCGAGGACAGCTGGATAAAAGATGTGGCAGATGGTTCCAAATCTGACAGTGTGATCGTGATTGATGATTCTTTGACAGAAGATCCTCAAGTATGATAAATTCCTTTTAGCAGATAATGTTGATATTAGTACTGTACATTATTAATGAAAAGTTATTTACATCAATATAAGGTAGATTTTGTTTTTTCACACCAGCATTATAATCTTCATTGGCAGATACCTCCATTCTCTCATGATAGGACCATGTTTAATGTTAAGCCCATTCGTCACTTTTATAAACTTTTGTCAAATTTTTATTAAGAAAGCTTTCTATCCTGTGATGACAGGGTTGAAAACTCTTAACGTCTGAGGCCCTAGACTCATGAAAAGTGCCATCAGATGTGCTCTTTTTCAAGAAGTCAAATCCATTGGACTTGCATCTTTAAGTAAAAGAAGTTTTCTCACAGCTGATAGCTCAAAACCTATCATTTTGCCTTAGGAATTGTGAATGCCATTTCAGAGGAGAAATAACCTGTGAAGTCAGAAAGGTTCTCAATAGATGCATAACCTCAGGTTTTGACGCTTGGAATTTAAATTTAAATCATTTGTGATGCATGGAAATTTTTGCCTGTGCATTTTTATGATGCACATCGATTTGGGCCAGAGCATCAGTCTTGAATACCCTTTATCGCCTCTGGCATAATTTCGTACTGAGCACGCACTGTCCATAACAAATTGACTGTGCCAGTGATCGACATTTGCTAGACTACAGTTGACACCTTATTGGCCAATAATATTGCACCTATACAAAATCAACACGAACTGGACAGAGCTATCAGGTCACTGATGTCATGCTTAGGTGGGCATAACTGAATCAAGGTTAGATTTTTTTGAGATTATCTTTGACATTATTGATAGTTAGAGGAAGAGGGAATCAATTATGACTTGATTGGATTAACGTTTGATAAAATATCAACATTTCTTTGATTGCCCATCAACATACATGTGATTCTTCCAGCGGTAGGACAAAAATGTTTTAAAGGCTGTCTACCAGACATACCATTTTATGGTTGAAATCTACCCTACCGCTTTTGAAAAATAACAGATTATTATTGTTATTACTGTTATTATTATTATTATTATTATTATTCTACCCAAAAATCGGTATATTTGTGTGTTCTATCCCCACATTACAGAAACAAGTCTACTGGGGACTGGAAATATTTTACCAATGCAGTGATGTGTGGCTGAGTAATCACAACAAGCTGTTAATTGATTATCTTACTGTTGTAATCTGGAGAGTTTAAGGCCAAATGCGGAATGTTTTATGAGGGTGTTATTAGTAATAAAGGGATCAAAGTGGCTTTCAAAAATTGACTGGCCTATGGCGGACGTGAGATAAAAAGGAGAGATCGACCAAAAAATTATTTTGGCAGAAACACTTGAGTAGGTATTTTGATTTGTGTTGTTTAATTGTTGTTGCATCGTTCAATGTGTTTTTAGAATAATATTTAAGGGCATTTGATACATGTTTTCGTTCAATTCATGTCAAATGCCGAAACATAAGATTTCTCCCAATGCCATGGCATGCTAAAATAAACACTGGTTAATAAATCTGAAACTCGGGATTACATCTTATGTCCAACTCAGAAACTTTCTTCTCATGATTAACTCAGAGCAGTCAGAAACCTTAAAAACCCATCCACAGGAAAACTGAAGTTTGAAATTTCTTGCAGGCTGAGCGCAGTTGTTTTTGTCATTTGCACATTCTAATGATAACAGAGAAGACATTCTCCATTCTTCACAAAATAAAGTGATTCAAGGGGAAATCTGGACCAGAAAACTATTGACAGCCTGTTAAGTGTGAAATTTAATAATCACAATTAATGTCATTAGTATTCACCAGTCAGTGATCATGTGAAGGAAACTAAAAATGCTTGTGGATTGTCTAAATAAATCTTTGCAGTGAACTACAAGATATACACCACTTCCTTTTTCATTGAATTGTCATACACTGGCTCATATTAATTAATCACAATGGCTCAAAGAAGTATATTTTCTTATCTGTCTCAGTCTCGGAAACAACCTGCCAGTGATGATCATTCGAACCCTCAGACAACAAATGAACATAAAGTTAGTAAAAATTCTAAGGAAAAGGAGAATAAACTCCAAAAGTTGTAAAAAAAATCTTTAGCATCAGTTTGCTCCACGAATAAGGAACAATCCCAGCTACAAGCTCTTGTTTTCCAAGTTGCATTGCAAAGTCACTGCTAGCTGCAATTGATTATATTTTCAAGGTTGAATTAATTACACAAGGGACTGAGTTTCTTATGGAAGAACCAGGAAAATGATGTGATCCAAAATGTTCAGATATGCTGCCAGAGTGCGCGAATTGCACAAAATATTTATGAATTCTCACACTTGGAAAGCTGTGATGCGCAATAACTCCGACAAATTAGTTTAAAGTCATGGATATAAAAAAATGTACTCTGCGCAGTATACAATTGTTATTTAACTGTTAATCCTTAAAGTGCTTGTTGCGGCATAAGTCGCACCGCCAGAAGAGGTCTCGTAGCGCTTGTGTTGTCATCTGTATTTTTTCCAGTAGGCAACTGTTTACACATCTGAGTACTTTGGCTTAACATGAACGGTTGTTAAACTAAATTTGATTGGCACATTGGGCCCTGCAACAAGCTTTGTCAAGGTTGAACCTTGCATTCATGATGGAAATTTTACAAATGCGTGTTTATAGTAAGGGCTTCTAGAAAACCCAAAATGTCTGACTCCCAACATGGTTCATCTTCAGAAGACGATTTAAATCAGCAAATACTGGCTGATGATAGTGATGATGACAGTAATTTTTAAAGTTTTGAAGTATATGAGATTATTGGAGACTGGAGAGTGTTGCTGGAAATACCAGTGAGTAATTTTGAACACGAAAATGATGTTGAATACGAGTCCGATATACATGCTGGGTGGACAAAAACAGACGTCATGCTGGTCAACCCCAGTATTATTTCAAAATTAAATGTGGACAAGGCAGAATACCAATCCAAATTAAAATACAGGCAGTTTAAACGTAGAGTGCAATTTTCATTTCTCTTCTCAAACAATTCTGCCTTGACGGATCTTGTGCTATAAAACTATGTAGCACTCTAAAGGTTAAGATAAATTGAATAAATAAGAATCTAAAAAGAAATTAAAAGTAAGGATATTTATTTTTGATCAAAATACCTCTGTCTGAACAAGCTGACTGGCATTGATGGACTTAAAACCCTAATACAATATTGTGGAACAGATAAGTAATCTGGCATAGTAGTCAGCAAAGCACTGATTCAAGAAAGTGAAACATTGGCAGAGCCCTTGTTAGTGAAAAATATTATTTTGGAGCAGAGATATCCAAGAGACAATACATATGAGCTGTTGAAAATTGTACATAACAGCCATAAAGAACAGTTTTCCTACTTGTTCAAGATGGCTTAGCTAGCTATGCATATGTGAAAGGGGGTTCTCAGCACAGAACAATATTCATACACAGATAAGGAACAAATTAAGCTCAGAAATGATCAACCGATTAATGCTTATACAACTAGAGGAGACATCTTTTGAGGATTTTGATTTCAATAGAGCTCTAACAAAGTGGAGCAGGAAGAAAGGAAGAGACAGATATTTATGTGTTAGGTAAATATTGAACTATGGCCGTTTCCTCCTCCCCCTCATTTTTCTTTTACTTCCCCCTTATTTTGGTGACAAGGGGGAGCTCCCCCATTTAGGTAAAATCCTGGCAGCATCTCTGCATGTTCATAAATTATTAGTTGGAAAAGAAAAAAAATTGTTCTTAGGTTTTACATAAAAAATAGACTTAGGTCAAGATTGACTTAGAACATTGCCCTTCAGTTTCTGTTAAATAAGTTTTGAAGGATTTCATGGATTGAAACCAAATTTATAAACAAAAAAAAAAAAAAAAAAAATTTATGTTTTGTTGGAAACTTGGGTGGGGTTAGGGCCCCTGTTTCACTTGGAACTTTGTCCTTTAATTGCATCATATTGGCAGGGACATCTATGTCTAGTCCCTTGATCAATAATGATCACAAGATATCAGTAATTAATATTAATATTCATAATAATAATAATATATTTATCAGATGAAAAGCCCATCCTTGATGATTAGCCTGACCCAATTGTTACAAGATTGTGGACAAAATTACTAAGGCTATTTCTGTCTGATAATAAGCCCACTCCCTAATTTTTGACAAATTTATTTTGAACTGCTGTGGAAATCAGAATTTGATATCGCTCACTGGGATTGACCAGGTCTTATCCTCCCACATCTGGCAATAAATACAATCCTAATAAAATGTAATATGCAAATTAATATAATCTATGTTGGGGTTTGCACTGAGACAAGGAAATCCCAGTCACTGGGTTACATTATTTGCCTGCCTGTGAGGCTCTGCCGAGCGGGGAGACAAATAATGTAACCCCATAACTGGGATTTTCTAGTCTCAGTGCAAACCCCAATGTAGATTATTTTTCTCATCCAATTTTTTCCTTTATAATTAAAAGAACCTTTTGTTTTGCAGTATAGTTTAGCACATTCAACACATACAGTATTCATCAGGTGCTATTATTCCCTCACATTTTTCTATAGGTCATTTGATCTTAAAATGTTTTATGAAAATCTAAACAGCTATATCTACCGCTTATAGGCCCCCCCCCCCCATGCAACAATTTAACAGATACAGTTGTTATGTGTTACAAGTATTGCACCAAGAGGTCTCGAGCCACATGATATTGTTTTGTAAACCCGCACGCATTAATATGAATATGTTAATGAGGGCTGTGGCCTTACCTGTCGATCTGAAGTACACAAGTTCTGTGAATGAGAACATAAGATAAAAACATTTGATAGTATTGCAGTATTATCACATTTAATCAGCAGATGTCATATAAAAATGACAATAAATAACTAATTTTTTTATAAGGATAATTTGTCACTTTCATCAGTTTTGATTTGAAAAGTTCTATGGTAGCCAATGATACGGTACTCGGTATACAGCTCAAAATGAATCATAAAATGTAGAACGATTGACAATATGTTGCATTTTTCATGGATAATTAGAGATCAGTGTCACTATCATGTATAACTCTCCTTTTCTTTGGAAGAGGTGAAACTATGACATACTGTGTGTTAATATTGATATTGATTGTAAAATTACCCCCGTGTATGAAAGACCCTTGAAACACAGTACCCAGCTGATAACAGTTTGAGGAGCTTTCTACTTCTTGGTTTTGTGGGAAATTGATATTTTTGGTCCTGGAAATATGGCAAGTGTTGCTATTACTAGTGCAAGAATATGCTTTGCTTGTGTAATAATGTGTGGATGATAAATGATCCACTCTGCTTGTGTAATAATGTGTGGATGGATAAATGATCCACTCTGCTTGTGGAATAATGTGTGGATGGATAAATGATCCACTCTGCTTGTGGAATAATGTGTGGATGGATAAATGATCCACTCTGCTTGTGGAATAATGTGTGGATGGATAAATGATCCACTCTGCTTGTGGAATAATGTGTGGATGGATAAATGATCCACTCTGCTTGTGGAATAATGTGTGGATGGATAAATGATCCACTCTGCTTGTGGAATAATGTGTGGATGGATAAATGATCCACTCTGCTTGTGGAATAATGTGTGGATGGATAAATGATCCACTCTGCTTGTGGAATAATGTGTGGATGGATAAATGATCCACTCTGCTTGTGGAATAATGTGTGGATGGATAAATGATCCACTCTGCTTGTGGAATAATGTGTGGATGGATAAATGATCCACTCTGCTTGTGTAATAATGTGTGGATGGATTAATGATCCACTCTGCTTGTGTAATAATGTGTGGATGGATAAATGATTCACTCTGATTGTGGAATAATGTGTGGATGGATAAATGATCCACTCTGCTTGTGTAATAATGTGTGGATGGATTAATGATCCACTCTGCTTGTGTAATAATGTGTGGATGGATAAATGATTCACTCTGATTGTGGAATAATGTGTGGATGGATAAATGATCCACTCTGATTGTTAAGTGGAGGATTTTTCATTTCTAATTGCATGTTCGTATTTGATTCATCTGGGGTAGAAGGGGGTGTTTGGCAAAGTTAGAAGAAAGCAGGTTTGACATAACACATCTCTGGTTGTTACTAAGTTTGCGGTAGTTGTTGAGAGAGTTGATATTTTTCTGGCCAGAGATGAGTATAGCCTGTGTGTCTGGAACATTGTTTTCTGTTAGTTTCTGACATACAAATTTGTTAAAGTATCTGTTTGTTTGATTTTAAAACAACTCCATCAGCACAGCAGTAGACAACAAGGGTTGCTTCCCTTGATAAAAGTAGTTTTTAGCATGTGGACACTATGACTGAGACAGCCAGACTGAGATTAGAAAAGTAAGGCAAGCAAATCAGCTAGATTTCACTCTCATGGGTGAGAAAATCGGCACTCAGATGACATGGTTTTGAAAAACTGGTTTTCATTGGCTGAAGCACAAGCAAATTTGGTACTGATTGGTTGTCAAAAAAAGACTGCTTTCATCTCATAATACTACCCTGATACCATAAACAATAACATTAAAAATCAGCCACATAGGAGGGTGTTATGTGAATTTTGTAATGCATGTCATGAAAAATTAATTCAGAATTTAAATGCATAAGGACAGTGGAAGAGACTTGTCCACGTGTATATTGAGTTTTGCAGCTGATATTATTGGTGAATTTCAGCTGCTTCCCTTATCAAAACACCATTTTTGTGCAATTAGAGACACATAAGATTGTTATTCAAAACAAATATTTAATAGTGCAAAAAGTGGATGTTAAAGGTAGGTTAGTAGGTTTTTGACTTCAAAGCAAAAAAGTAATTGAGTTACTTGTGGAAAAGCTCTGATTGGGTGGTTTCGTACATTTTGATCTTTGTGTGGTGTGTGTATGTACCAGGAAGGTCACAGTTCTGACTATAGATGGGGAAATAAAAGGATACAATACATTATAAAGCCATGTTCTATTTTCTGAATCTACAAAATAAGGTACTGAAAATGTAAAAAGCAGATAAAATGTCAAAAGATATTTTGTGATTTCAATCGAACAAAAATGTGTATTTATCTCATGTGTTTGAAGTTTTGAAAAATCTTGTTATTATTAATACGGGGAAATAAAAATTATTAGTCCCAAATATTTTCCCATATTTGAAATTTTACAGGGTTTGATTTCTTACAGGATTTACATATATACACACACACTCACACAGACACATACCTACACATATACATGTACACACAGCTTTACAGATAAAGGCATATTTCATAGCAAATGTACATTGAATTCTGTCAATGTGTAGAAATTAGAGTGTTCCTCTGGATAGAAAATTTACTTTGATGACAAAACATTATTTCCCACTCCCTAAACATTAATTATAGCAAGTGTCATAAAATTTCTACAAGTAGTTTTAGAGTGATGGGCTTGCACCAAAACTTAAACTTTGAGTTGACACTGACAGCAACATTAGCATTTCTGTGTCTCATATTTTTCCACCAAAAAGGTGAGACAAAAGTAGTTAACATTGTGATGAAAAATTTGTCATTCTTTAATTTGAAATATATAAATTTTCGTATTTACAAGTTATCCCATGATGATGGTCTGGAAGAGAAGCAAACCAAAGTGCGGATCCCCAAGTATCCTTTATTGGAGTCTGTTGGTGCCAGGTTTGCTCAGAACAGACAGGAGCAAACTGAGAGGGTACGTCATGTCTTTTTTTGTTTTATTGAATTATTAGAGGGACTGTGTATATGCAGTAGTTACCATATGTTAAAATGCATTTCGTACCAGTAAAAGATAATATTTTTTAATTTGGCATGAAAGCTGGATTAATTTAAAACAATAACTTTCCGTATATACTACCTAGTGAAACCAGTCGAGGGAATGAGCATGTCACAATCAGTGGGGAAAGAAGACCCTGTTGATCTTGACTTCACTGAATAAGTAAAATAAATGATGATTGATCACTAAATGACTCTTAAAGGGAGCCATAAGCATTTACTGTGATAATACAGCACTCCCTCATTATAATGCCCATCATTATAACACATTTATTGTTATTAAGATGAGTATGGTCATGGATCCCGTTTCATTAAGTGGTAAAAAAATTATATGTATTATGTACTCTGGCTAATCCCAATTGCTGAAATCCACCTTATATTATGCATATTTTTAATTTTGGGCACATGAAATTCCAATAGCTTGTTCCTCAGTACACAAGTTTCTTTTGGCAAACTTCTATTTTGTTTGATCTGTTTCTACAAAGCGAGTATCAGTCTTGTAGTGTTGGGTTATCAAACAGAGTCCAAGTGATTACAAAGAGGTTGTGTGAAGTCACATTTGCCAGGTCTTAGTAGATAAGGAAATTAAGACACCTTTTAAGTGATTGTCAGTGCCTTATCATCACTTAAACACAAGACTAATTACACATGTGCTTTGATACCTCACTTCCATAAGCTTCATTCAGCATAATTTTATTAATTGTACCTTAAATCCTGCTGCAGTGTTTGGAACACTTGCATTTTATCATATACCATATTTAGAAAAATAGTGTAAGATTTTGGGACCTCTTGGTATTCTTCCATAAAATATAAATGATTAATTTTGTTTGTTGGAGAAATAAGACCTATGTTAATCTTTATAAAATCATCAAATGAAAGCTTTTCCAATGACAACTTGACCTACATTATTTGGTACCAAGCACAAGGTTTCAGATGAGTCTTGTTTTCATGACACTGGCCAAAAGAAAGTAGATGATGTATCCAATTTTGATAAAGAAAACAGAATCCTTAAAAAGAGACTGAGAGATTCATGGAATAATTAAAAGGGGTTGTTAAAAATGAAAGAATGGAGGATGATTTCTTTCAGTTCAAAGTGGTTGTAAAATCTTGTAGAAGGCTGAGTTTGCATGATGCATGCTTTGCAGTGTGCAGGAGCTACTCAACTTGTTTCCAGACTTGGCTGTTGTAGCTAAAGTGTTGCTGGTTTCACCTATAATATCAGTGGCTAGTGAGCGAGGTTTCTCATCACATAATCATATCAAGAAAAAGGGGCCATAGACATTTAAAACATGAAACTAATGAAATTGATGAGTGTGATGGAGGAAGGCCCTGAACTTAAGGATTTTGATCCAAAATCTGCAGTGAGGAAGTTTGTTAAAGTTTAGTTATGAAAAAAGTGAAGGTAGTTTGCTGTGTTGTTTAAAGATGAATCCAAAAAGTGAATGGACACATTTATTATCTGAAATGGAATTAAGCTAATTATATAAATTAATATAGGAAAGAAATTTTAATCATTTCCTTGATTCCTTCGAGCTGCATACAAAATTAAAGAATGGCAAAGGAAAGCCATTAAGGATTGTTATAGTTTTAAGTTAACATTACAAATAATCACAATTATCCCTGTTTTCAATTGCCTCAGATTTTCATTCTTTTATAATGGAACTAAATGTTTCATAATGTATCAGAATTAGCATAGCGATGATATTTATATTGGTGTTGCGACAGTACACACATAATTCCCTGAATTATTGCAAGGAAATTAAGATCTCATTATTGGGACACCCATTTTTAGGGCTGGGGCTCCAACATTTTTAAAGGAAGGAGTCCTGGACTCCAACTTTCAAATCTTATGGAGAACCATGTGTACTTTTTTATAAGGCAGTCTTACTTTAAAGCTCGCATGGACAGAATTATAATGAGGGTGTACTGTACTGTGGCATATTTCAAGAAAGCTTTGTAGTAATCTATATGTTTTATGCAGAACACCATTATCATGGGGTATATGTTATATGAGGCTACATTCACTTTAGGAGCAATTTTTAAAATAATATTTAACATGTATAATTACATACCTGCCAACCATTACGCTTTTGGCATAATCATTCCGCTTTTTTTCACCTAATTACGACTTACGCTTGCCTGTATATGGATTATGCTTTTCTGCAACATTAAAAAAATAATAATAAAGCAATAAAAAGTTGTGTTTGTCATTTTTATTATCATCTCTTTAATCCCACACCATATAAATCTGAGAATATTCTATAAAAAAAACCAGAGGACTGCTGCTTAAGAATAGCGTAAGAATACATGTGTTATAGATCTTCCGTTTACTTTCCTTATTTTCTATTTATAACAGCTGTATGAGACCCATTTCCAAGAAAACAGACGGATTTTTTTCATTATAAAATTGTTTCACAGATTCATTATATTAATATACTGAATATGGTAGCGGTCCAGTCTATACTTTTTAAAAAAAATGGCGGCAGATGTAAAGTGAAACAGGCTCTATCGATGTGACTCTCAGATGTTATATATGACTGAAAAAATTTAGAGAAGACGGATCTTTTTAAACTTTAAAACACGTCGGATATAATGAGATCAATGACTATACCCTTGTTATATGAGGGGCAGTGTTATACTGAGGTGCTTTATGAGATCCATGACTATACCCTTGTTGTATGAGGGGCAGTGTTATACTGAGGTGCTTTATGAGATCCATGACAATACCCCTTGTTGTATGAGGGACAGTGTTATACTGAGGTGCTTTATGAGATCCATGACTATACCCCTTGTTGTATGAGGGGTAGTGTTATACTGAGGTGCTTTATGAGATCTATGACTAAACCCTTGTTGTATGAGGGACAGTGTTATACTGAGGTGCTTTATGAGATCCATGACTAAACCCTTTTTGTATGAGGGACAGTGTTATACTGAGGTGCTTTATGAGATCCATGACTAAACCCTTTTTGTATGAGGGACAGTGTTATACTGAGGTGATTTATGAGATCCATGACTATACCCTTGTTGTATGAGGGACTGTTATACTGGGGTGCTTTATAATGAGATCCAAGACAATACCCTTGTTGTATGTGGGACTGTTATACTGGGGTGCTTTATAATGAGATCCAAGACTATACCCTTGTTGTATGAGGGACTGTTATACAGAGGTGCTTTATAATGAGATCCAAGACTATACCCTTGTTGTATGAGGTACAGTGTTATACTGAGGTGCTTTATAATTAGATCCAGGACAATACCCTTGTTGTATGCGGGACTGTTATACTGGGGTGCTTTATAATGAGATCCAAGACTATACCCTTGTTGTATGAGGGACTGTTATACATAGGTGCTTTATAATGAGATCCAAGACTATACCCTTGTTGTATGAGGTACAGTGTTATACTGAGGTGCTTTATAATGAGATCCAAGACTATACCCTTGTTGTATGAGGGACTGTTATACAGAGGTGCTTTATAATGAGATCCAAGACTATACCCTTGTTGTATGAGGTACAGTGTTATATTGAGGTGCTTTATAATTAGATCCAGGACAATACCCTTGTTGTATGAGGGACAGTGTTATACTGAGGTGCTTTATGAGATCCAAGACTATACCCTTGTTGTATGAGGGACAGTGTTACACTAAGGTGCTTTATAATTAGATCCAGGACTATACCCTTGTTGTATGCGGGACTGTTATACTGGAGTGTTTTATAATGAGATTCATTACTATACCCTTGTTGTATGAGGGACAGTGTATTACTGAGGCACTTTATAATGATCCATGACTATACTCATCTTTTATGAGGGACAATGTTACACTGAAGTGCATTATAGTGAAAGACTCCCACAGTACTTGGCTTTCTGATCTAACTGTCCTTCCATCCATGAATTATGTAAGATGTTTACAGTAAAACCTCAGTAATCCAGACTGTTTAGGAGGGATGGATTCTATTTAGATACTGGTTGTTCAGATAACTGGTAATTTTATGCACTTTAAATTATGTGATGGACAAGTCCATATGACATATTCAAATTGTGTGATGGACAAGTCCATATGACATATTCAAATTGTGTGATGGACAAGTCCATATGACATGAATGATCAACCAGTTCAGATAACTAGCATTCATATGATTGTTTTGTTTATTGCAGAGTAGATATTTTTAGCATGTGGTAACTGTTTCATACATGTACACAAAGTAATGGAACACAAGTTGAAGAAGATCATGTGTTTTGGGAACACATTATGATCCAAAGATGACTTCCAGATATGCATCTTCTTTACATTTTAAACTCTTGATGTCACTTAATTATTTTTAGGAGATTTTCACTCCATCTTCATTAAATTTGTTGCATAAAATTATGAAGTATCAAACTTTGTATGGCAACTGGGTTAGTGTGGCAACTGGTACAGTCCCTCTAGAACACACCCAGTACATGTACTGGAGTTTGAAAAGTGTTGTCATGCAGTTGTTTGTTATTGAAGTGTATTTTGAATATGAAATTGGCACTGGTCAAGCTGGAATTTGAATCCACAAACTACTGATTCTGAGTTCATGATGCCATGGCAGCCACCAGACCCCACTGCCTCCAAAACTATGTGGTGTGGTCATATTGTAGAAAACGCACAAGTACATGATGTTGGTACACCATTGATATGTGCAAGTGATCTATCTATCATTTAACACCAGTGATATGTACAAGTGATAGTCCTATCATTTAACACCAGTGACATATACAAGTGACATGTCCATCATTTAACTAAGGAAGAGGTCATTACTGTAAAATCTGAACAGGTGCATAAGTGAATAAAAACTTTTTCAGAAAATAAGAGCACACATACCATTTAGTATTTTTGTAGCAAAAATAAGCACATATATCATGTATTTATTTTGATCTGATTCTGTCTTTTCATTCTTGCTATCTTTCCTTTCTTGTAAACTATCAGTAATTAATATCCCATTTAATCTGGTGAATAAACCTAAATATTAAACATAAATAATTGTGATTTACTATCGAAAGGTACATATAAAATATCAAAGTTTACAATATTACAAATACTCCTGTTATTTCTATAATTTCACACTGAAATACCTTCTGATATGTAATGCAACCACTCCAAAAAATGAACAAAAAAATTAATCTGGCAAATTCTGATGCCCTGTGGCTTATTGTCATGCTTGCCATGGTGGAAGTTGGACATATCGATCAACTTGACATCTGTGTGCTTGTCCATATGTCCTTCACACTTAAGATTAACATCTTTGTTAAAGTTTTTTATACTTCACAAAAGTGGTCAGTTTCTCAAGTACAGCAGGCCACATAGTCATGCTACTTGGTGTGTGGATATATCGTGCTCTGTGCAACACCATTTTACCAAAAGTTAAGGGGCAGACTTGTAGTTGAACTGATGTAGTTTATTTTGTCATATAACATTAGCTTTCATTGGCATTATAAAACTCATGTTACACTGTGAAATAATACCTAGAAGCATTATATATTACTGCAATTAGTAATGCATAATTTTTGCAGTCATGTGATAAATTGTAGTTAGGTTCATCAGACCTAATCTGGAATTCATGACACTTTTCAGGTGAAAAACTCTGAATTTTAAACTAGATATAATAGTTTTACTCAAATGAAAATATTTAAAATATGCTGGTCCAGGAGTTTTAATAGAAGCAAAATTGCCAGAGCTTGCATTTTTGTTCAGTTATCATCAACAGTGTAGGTGATATTTGATCTCAAAGTTTCCAGAAAATTCTCAGCTTATGAAAGCTGCTGAAACTTATTCCTAAATATACAGTATGCCACTGGCTGCAAACAGATTGTGGAATATAATTTTATTTATTTCCTAAATTTCTCATCTGATGAACACTCTTGTAATTACCATTATTTCTGACTCAGCATCATTTTTTGTATGCCCTGTCAATATCTATGGAGAGAGCATAGAGTGTTCCCATGTCTGTCCATCACATCATGTCACTTTTGTCATATATTTCATATCCATGCAATAACTTTTGAAGGATTCCTTGGATTGAAATCAAATTTGCTGTGAGGCTTGACATTAAGAAGACCCAGGTCCAGTTCGATTTTAACAGTTTTCAGACACTATTTTATAGAGTTATGGCCCCTGTTTTACTCTGAACTTTGCCCTTCAATTTAGTTTCCTTGCAATTACTTTTGAAAGACTTCATGGTTTGAAATCAAGTTTGATATCAGGCTTTACATTAAGAAGACTTGGGTAGATTACTTTTCACTGTTTGTCAGCTAAATTTTATGAAGTTGTGGGCCTTGTTCGTCTTAGAACTTTGGCCTTTAATTGTTTCCCCACAGTAACTTTTGTAGGACTTCATGGATTGAAATGAAATTTGGTTTGAGGTTTTAGATTAAAAAGATGAATCAAGTTCAGTTTTCACCATTTTTCAGGAAAGTTTTATGTAGTTATTTTTCAGGAAAGTTTTACGTAGTTATGGCCACTTTGCCTTTCAATTTCCTCTCTATAACTTTTTAAGAACTTAATGGATGAAAACCAAATTTGGCATGAGACTTTATATTAGGAAGATCTGTGTTTCAGCCAGGACATGCCCTTGTGTGATTTGTGCAAAATAGACACCAAGTCCCGCAGAAACAGAGTATTAATGTCGCAAAAGTGGCACAAAATAAAAAGAACAGGGTGTGGGTTTTTTCAACTTTAATCTGATATAGATGCACTAACCAATCATTAAATGTCCGAACTGCTCAATGATTGTTTTTTTAAAAATGAACAAATTCCATCAAGTGATCTTTTTTAATTGCACTGGTTGCTATATTTGGAAATATCTATATTATCCCATTCTCTTAATCCTATATATGGCAAAACTTAGGATCATCCAGAAATAATCATATACTCAGTATATCCCATAATATTTATCAGTTGAGAGGTTAAATATAAGCTCATGTGACTGAATTTTAATAGTCTCAATGACAAAAATATAAAACAAATTCAAGTGACATATTGTATTTATCATTTGTAAAGGGCAAAGTTTCACCAAGAGGTAGATATAGAACATAGGATAACTGATTCTTTACCCCACTATCTAGCTTGAATCGTGAACATGATAAAAATGACCACAGATATGATGACTCTAGTGAACAAGCTGGTAAAACCCACTAAAGTCAAGACAAAATTCAAACTGAAAGTGAAACATCTGACAAAGAATCGGATTCCAGAATGGTGGAACCATAGAAGACACATTATCACACCCAAAGAAATTGCTTTGGGAGGGGAATAAAATTCTAGACTTTGACTTCTCCTGTACTGTTAGATTATGGCCAGATGCACCAAAGAGGAAAATCCTGAAGTAAATACTGTATTTGCCGGCCTATAAGTCGATGCGGAGTATAAGTCGAATTTGCTAATTTCGTCAATTTTCAATCCTTCATCCATATATAAGTCGATGGGGAGTATAAGACGAAGCCAGATCAACACCTTGGCTTCGTCACTTTCGCTAGTAACTTCCGGTTTCGTCAATATTAATGGTATCACTATGCTATTCCAGATTAATTGGGAAAATGATTAAGATGGTCTGTACATGTATTATTTATTGGTACATTGTACGCAATGATATGAACCCCTGTTGTCAAAAAATAAGTGCAACTTGTATTCTTACAGCAACAGTAACCTCATTATCAAATTATATGTACAATAAAAATAAAAGAACTCGATTAAGACTTTGTTTTTAGTGTGTGTGTGTGTGTAAGTGAGAGAGAGAGAGATAGAGATGAAGCAACGCTATGTCAGTGTGTAAGAATGTATGCATTCAGAGCAGTTTTTACTTGTAGCTTTTGGAGAGAGAGAGAGAGGTTACAGGACGATTGTAATATGTATTGTTGAGTTACCTGATGATTGTGATCATACTCATGTACAGAAGCATTACTGGATTCCATTATCAATTAATATTTATGAATAAACAGTTCATTCTTGTTTTTATATCCATTATCAGAAAGAACCAAGTGGCTTTGCAGTGTTATTTACATTCTAATTAAATATGCCTACAGCTTTGGCCAGGTCATTCCAGTTGACACCTGCAGTAGATGTGATCAAATTAGTGAGGCTACCAATAGGGAAATGAGGCTACCCGTAGTGTATTGTAATCGATCCTGTAAAGCATGTTAATCCATGCAGGGCTGTACAATGACCTGTAATGCCAGGTGCTTGCTCATGTAAGTTTCTCAACCAGTGACATCTTTTGATCTCGCCGACAGAAGCGTCGGAGCTTTGCATTCATGAGCAAAGATCAAACCAAAATGCCGCCTAACTACAGGAAGTGTACATGCACTTACTGATAAAGGGCAATTTTATTTCGTGGGAATATAGAGTTCATTGTATTTGCAAAGAAAACAACACAGCATACTAAATGGTCATCTTGGGATTTAAACTAAATAAGTCTATATGGATATAAATATTGTGAATATTTAAATATAAATTATATATCTTTGAAACTGAAGGAGTATGGTATGTATTGTTTTAATTTCCATTGACAATTTTTTTACTGTTTTCTCTCTTTGACAAAAGCTTCAGCTAAAATGGGTCAGTAAGGTACATTAAGCAAAATATCATGAAGAAGGGCTGAAATCTCTCTCTCTCTCTCTCTCTCTCTCTCATATCGGGGCATATTTTATTTCAATCACAAGATGCAATAAGAAAAATGTGCAATGGGATACCCATGCCCATGTCATGGTTATCCGTTTTCTAACTTGTCTGTTCTAATACATACATATGTAAGCAAACTTAAACAACATATATTACTAGTGCAAGCTCCTTTAG
The DNA here is from genome assembly GCA_029931535.1 of Margaritifera margaritifera. NCBI lineage: Eukaryota > Metazoa > Mollusca > Bivalvia > Unionida > Margaritiferidae > Margaritifera > Margaritifera margaritifera. The sequence goes on from JAQPZY010001552.1 coordinate 70,487, forward strand.
CGCAATTACATCTGATGCACATGAATTTAATACTGACAATCACGTAAATATTTCAGAATCCTTCTGAATGTCGGGTCCTATATTTTTTCGCACACGATCTCTTCCCCAAAATTTTAATTATTTTTTTACACTATACTTTTCGTACTTTGAATTTTTTTTTTTTTTTTCACGTACAAAAAATTACCTTAACATAAGGTAAAGCAATTTCAATGACATAATCCATATATAAGTCGATTCGGAGTAAAAGACGAAGCCCAGCCTTCCAGGTCAAAAAGTATCGACTTATAGGCCGGCAAATACGGTAAGCTTTATTTGATTTTTCATGCAAATAGCATGTAAAACATACTATGTAAATTATATCTTATTTTATTATGAGATTGGCCTGTTATGGTCACACTATTGGACCACTTTTTCAAATGAAGGATGCCAATTGGCCCTTTTTTTCAAATCTGGCTGAAACACTAAAGATCTAGGTAAAGTTAGATTTTTACAGTATTCGAGTAAAACATTATTGAGTTGTGTCCCCTGTTTGACTTGCCACTTTGCCCTTAATTGCATCTTATTGGTGGGGGTATCTTTCTTGTATGAAAACATTTCAAGTTTTAAATTTATTGACAGATAAGAGCCAACAAGACAAAAAGGGAGGTGGAGCTGGCACATAGTCAGTACCTGAAGAGGAATGTAGCAAGTCCTGTAGAAGTGGCAGCTGCCAGACCTATTGTCAAGGCCTGGGCTGACAAAAATGGTATTGCTACATTGCAACCCCTTGTTATAAATCAGAGCTTACAAGCACATAGCTTAGGTTATGAGCTTTATTTAACTGACTGAATGGCAAATCTAGGTATGTCTGTTTGATGGCTTAAATAGTCTTTCTGAGCATACTAGTAACGTATAGTGCTGGAAGTTAGGAAAGCAACTGAGAGCACATGGCACCCCCAGGATGGGACAACAGTATTTTTGCCTGTTAATACACATTCCCAACATCAGCCCACCCCCAATCCCAGCCCACTCCTAAATGCACACACTATATGCTGCCACCTATGTCAGGGGCTACTGAAGCAAGCAAGGTAAAGTGCCATGTTTGGGATAGCAATTGCCATGGCAGGACTTGAATCCATATGCAGAGTTAGCAGTGCTGCCACTACACGTAGATCACACTGTTTCCATTTCATAGTAGTTCTGATTGTAGATGTGGTGATAAGAAAGAGGAGGATGTTGATGATGATAATGACAGTATCAAGATATGTATTTGCATAACTTCCTGGCAAATGTGCTGCAACTGTTGATGCTACTACTACTACTACTTTTTCCTTGAGGCCTTTCTTGCACAATTTGACAAAAACTGATTTCATAACTTGCTTTTAAATTCATCAAACGTGGTTAAAAAAGAAAGGCAATACATTTGATGCACATGCATATTATTTGTGGACAGTTTCAGTCTTATGTTCATTTTTAAAGGTAGCCTTTCTGTGGTAAAAATTGTGATCAGATTTTTTAATCTAAAACTTGCTGTAAACCCCATTACAGAATTGTATGTAACTTTAAGCTCTGTCAGTTTAGATCAGAATGGCAGTCTATTATCACATAGTGTTTTGTCCAATCAACTGGCTTGGTGTCTCCTTGTCATTCTGAGAAAATATGAGGATTTATCTTGTCTACCCAGTCAAGTATGGGTTAGTGCTTGCTGCACAAGCACAGCAGTTTATAATTTAGGATATTATCTTGGAATGGTTTGTACATGTGCCGTCTCAAAAATTTTATCAAAACTTTGGTGCAGGATTGACGAGCTAAATGTGTTGAAAGAAAGGTGAATACACTGAAGCTGAGAAAAGTGTGGAAAATTTGGATTCAGTGAGAGTGTGGAGACAGTTTGGATTCAGTGTGAGTGTGAACACTGCGGATTCAGTATGAGAGTGAACACTGGATTCAGTATTAGTGTGGATTCAGTGTGAGTGTGAACACTGATTCAGTACAAGTGTGGATTCAGTATGAGAGTGAACACTGGGTTCAGTATGAGTGTGGGCTCAGTATGAATGTGAACACAGTTTGGATTTAGTGTAAGTTCTAGTTGATTTTGTCCATCTACCTATTAAACTTCAAGTGTTAGTCAAAGATTTGTAATACTGATCAGAATTGGAGATTTCAACTTTAGTTTTGTATTTATAAGTTTGATAACACAATCATAAAAGATCTTCTGTGGCTCTTGAAAATAGAGAGGAAAAGGCCTTGAAATACTAGATGTTCCAACAAGAACAAAAATAAGAAGAAAACAAAATCCATTACAACAAGTAATACAAAGTTGTAGTGATTTATGAAGCTTGTTGTCAGAAAACCATAAGCAATAGTTGATGTGATCCATTCAGATCCCCATCTAAAGAGCATGCAGGGAGCTCAGTAGGTACAGTATCAGACTTGAGATCCAAAGGTTGTGGGTTCAATACCTACCCAGGCCAGTATGGGTTGACTGCCTCAGTGTGTCCTTGGGAAGGGCACCTAGCTTCTATTTCCTTGGCATGATATACCAATAATGTCTTTAAAGTGCCATTAAAGTCAACAAAAACAAAAAGAAAAGCTGAAGAGCATGCAATAAAGATCTTATGCAGTCATGTGTTCCAAGGTCAGTTATGCAGTCAAGTGTTCAAGGTCACTTATGCAGCCAAGTTTTCATAGTCATGTTACTGGGGTTTTTGTCATTCCTAGTTCAAGCTTGCTACTGATCTAGTGGAACCATTTGTATCCAAATTTTATAAAACATGTGCAGCATTGATATACCACACAATTCTTGGACAATTAGTTAAAAAGAACAGCATTGATGTCTTGTGTTTTTCTTTTCAGATGTTGTTGGAAAAGAAAAAAGAAAACAAATTCATGTGAGGCGCAGGATCACTGCAGATCCTGGGCACAGTAATCCTACAAATGTAAGATCAGATACTAGTTGTAATGCCACTCGGGTCTCAGTTTGTAACAAGTCACCATTGCAGAGTACCAGTGAGAGAGCTTCATCTCACACACTGGCATGGGACAATACACAGCAATATGATTTTGCCAAATTCCCACAGGAGTCAGCAATAAATGAAGATGTAAATTTGGTGTGCTCTGTTTTAAACTGCAGTGCCCAGTTCAGTTCCTGGCCACGCTTAGCAAACCACCAGAATCTGTTTGCACACTCTCCATGCAATCCTCTCCTGAAAATAGAGGACATCAAGCTTCCCCCAGATCCTCTCAGCTACATATGTGCAGCTTGTGATGCAGAATTTATGGTAAGTAAAAAGTGTTCTGTAAACTCCACTTAAATGTAACCTAGATTTTGGCAATACTATAGATTTGGATTGGGTGTAGCAGTGACTGCATTTGTCAAATGTGAAATGTACAACTCAAGCCTCCCTTGCCACACACCTTTTTAATATAGTGAATTTGAGAGAGAGAGAGAGAGAGAGAGAGAGAGAGCAGTATTTTCAAAGCACATGAATGATATGATATGTTTAACATAATTGAAGAGCTACATGTACAGGGTCTATTCTAGGATGCTCAACTGGAATATTCTAGAATAGCTCCTATATCTATATTGGCATTTATTGCTAAACAACTACTCCATTGGAACATGGTGTTTACTTCATAGCAAGATTTTTAATGAAATTATCAGGGACAGTACACAGGCCACCCTGGAGTTGTAGGTAAATCTCAGTGCAATTTATTTATTTAAGCTAACTTCATAAATAAACTATGGAGTATATGCACACTATCACTGCAGTAGAAAGGCTGTTTTTTGCCTCAGATAAATACTTAATGCAATCTGAATTCTTAGTAGTTTAAATCAGCCAATAAGCCCTTTCTTACAAATCAAGTTCAGACAAATATTTCAATCAGAACCCAGGGGCTACAAAAATTCTGGGTCTTAGCTACCATATGTTGAATTTAGGTAGCCAAGGGCAGGTACTTGAGCAGATGACTTTTGTTCTACTTTTTTTTACAGAAATAACTATAAAAATGTATCACAATGGAGAAAACTTTTTTGTGACTCATAACCAGTAAAAAGGGGAGTCTAAAAGCTAACAGTTCCATATTAAGTGCCCTCTCTGAGCTAATCAAGTTAAACTGTCTTGTTCTTTTCCAGGTGTCTTTCAGGTCTTCCAATATGTAACTTGGGATGTTTTTTTATGTGTATGAATACTATTTTATGTGCTTTCAACTTTGTAATAGAGATCTTGGAATTCTCACATTCCTATATGTGTATGATCATGATTTGCAATGTAGAACTTTGGTGGAGAATATCTCTATCTTTCATCACATGACTAAAGTCTTACATCACATGACATCAAACCGGAGTTTTTATTGGCACCTAGCCACTTTGACTTCTTTGCATGACATCATCATATACATGATGTCTCGACTCACTGCGATTATTTTATCACATTAATTTCAGTACTTATCTATTTTAGCTGTGTTTTAACCTCATTTCTGAGTTTGTGCTGAATTTTTCAGAGCAAACAAAACATATTACCCTCTCTTTAAATATGAAAGTATTTTTATCGGTACCAACTGGGCCCCATTTTGTTTATAACCTACACTATGTGGCCAGAAATCTGAAAAATAATCCTTTATTATGTATCAAGTGTTGGGTAGGGAAATTTTCATGCCTGAGATTAGAATTTTGCAAAGCCTTGTGTCTGACACAAAATTTTCTCGCTCGGATGGAATTTTCCTATCCTACACTGATTCATAAGAAGGGTTCTCTTTTGCCTGAATGAATTCCTCACTAGTTAGTTTTGTAACTGTTGATTTTAATATTAAGGTTTTTTTTCTTCTTGAAATCATGACATTGCAAAGAGGCTGTGTTAATACTGGGAAAGGCAGCATGTTCCCCAGGTTTTAACCAAGTGTTGTGCTCAAAGCAATTTACAGCAAACAACAAAAAAGCATACACAGCTATACTTTATGCTTCCCTTTTCATTTATTCTAACATTTTAGTTAATATTGATGTAAATTTTCAAGAATGTAAGTTGCAGATAATATAATATCAGTATCACATCAATGACGCCACCACTATCATCATTGTCAATATCACCACTATCAAATAAATGGACTGTAATCATTTTTCTTTTCATCTAGATGATGACAGGTTGACACGATTTCTCGATTGCTTCATTGTATAAAAGGTGTGAATTCCTTTTGTTATATGAGTTTTTTCCCTTAAAGGACAAGGATAAATGTGAGCAGCACATATCTGTGATGGACCATCTTCCATTCTATCCACCTATAGCAGTAGGTGCCTATATGTGTCCCCAGTGTCTTTTGTTGTTCAGCAGTTTCCAAGACTGCTACAGGCACTTTGAGAGCTCAGGACACACAAGTATTGCTTATCCATTTTCAGGTATGTATACAGTAAAACCTGCCACGAGAGACCACTCCTTCTGCCAAAAAAAAGTGGTCTGTCAAGATAGGTGGTCTCTCATAACAGGTTTGTGCATGATGACCAGTTTTTAAGGTCAAAATTCAACAGGGTTTAAGAAGGAAAATTACCCACAATGACTGCAAATGCATTTTATTCTATTTTCATAGTTTGTTAAAATATTGCATTCATTTCATCTCAAAATAATCTCATATAGCAATAAAGATATAAATCTATCATAAATCATTCACATTTATATTTGAAGATCATGTGTACATGTATTAGCATATAAATTGGAAAATTAACTAGGGTAATATTTATCCTGTACATAAGTTAACTTTAAATGTCCATAAATTTCAGAATTACTTCAAAATGTAGCATAAGAATTGCACAGTTAGCTATGATAACATTACTCATCCTGTGTATGAATTGCACTGTAGTGGTTTTGATCATGCTTTGGGTAAATGTGGAATATATATGAATCAGTGAATGAAATGAAACGACAATTAACCCGTTGAGAAACAAAATAAATTTATAGACAAAAGCAAAACACTTAATTCATAGGCGACATCAAGAGATTAACTCGTTAAACAAAGGGTGTAACCAGCTACACTACAGTGAACAGATGATGGTATGGTGTTTTGATTTTAATAACTGTATATTCAAAAAAGCAACAAACAACATATACCATTTATAAAGACAATCAAATCTGGAAAACGATAATCACTTATTAAAGACAAAGACCTCATTTACCACAGTCATTAAGGATTGACTCCCAAGACAAATGACATACTCAACTCAAGAAGATTTCTCATTATGACATCGGTGTTGTGCGGTTTTTCACAAAAGATAAAGAAACAATATGAACCTTTGAATTAACTATGTATGTCCTTGACTGCTTCAGTACTACATTGATGGTTAGTGACATGTACTTTAGTCTAGTTTACAGTCTATATTATATGACACTATCTGCATGACCTGTAGATTTTAGAAAACCAGTAACCAGACTCAACTTTTTCTTTTGTTGTTGTTTAGAACAAACCCTTATAATGGATTAAATAAAGGTCAATGGTGTTATCTGTTTTTGCTGACCTGCAGACCCTCTTCAGCGGTTGTATAGGATTCAATAAAGGTCAGCAGTGTTTATCTTTGTTTTTGCGATGTGGTCATTATAGCAGTGTCAGAATGCATATTTTGGCAAAAAATCATGGTCGCTGCTCATTCTGCAGGTGGTCGCTCACAACAGTGCATTTATATAATGAAATCAATCTGTGCATGATGATTGTGATTGTACATGATAGGTGGTCGCTCATAGAACAGGTAACTCTAGACAGGTTTTACTGTTCTGCTTAAAAGAAATTAAGGCCCATTTTTGGAGCAGTGAAGGACTGCCTTTGTTTATTCTCTTCTTGAATACTATAGTAGATCCAAAAGTATCTTTGATAGGCAATGGTTGTCGATTCACTTCATTCCACATTTACCCTTGGCATATGACACAGTATCTATCACTCTGCTATCTGATTGGACACAGCTGATAGAAGCTGATCCAGTCACATTACATGTTACATTTACCTAGGTAGACGAAGGGAATAATCATTGTGGCTGCTGTAGACAGCAACACATGTCAAATGTCAGTTTCTCCAATATAAACTTTTCACGCCCAATTTTTGTTTTCTTTCAAGTCAAGACGTGTGCATCATGAAAGTCATTTGTTGAATACCTAACATATGTAACAAGGTCTTTAACTCATTAACCCTGGGAGATTTTTTTCATTTTCGCGTGAAATGGGGGTAGGCAACGCATTTTTAGGGTTACTTCTGAATGCAGCAAAACACATCTGCTTAAGAAAGTTTCTCGTTTAGCCAGATGCTTAGGTGTATCAGAAACATTGTTTTTGATTGGCTATTATGCTCGCACATGTGCAGAAGGGTAAAAGTTGGACTTCTTTTTTTTTTTCTTTTTTTTCGTATTGGACCCCAGATTTTTGTGTCCTGGCCTCTTTTTACTCCAAATCTCAAACTTATCCTACTTTTTGCAAAGGTTCATCTGTCTGTGTGCAGTTCAGACTGGTCTGCTTTTGATCTAAGGCCAAAAAGTCTAAAATCCGGACACAAACTCCAGTTCCGAAACTGGCAATTTTCGACCTAAAAAAATCAGGTCTCAAAAAATGCATTTTTTTCACTGTACTTTTTAATGCCAGTAGAAAGTCGACATTATTTGGTATCATTGTAGAGCTACATCTGTCTACTTTCCTGCAAATCCATCCACTTTAGTGCATCTTAAATGATGTTGATGTTACAGAGCTTGGAAGTAGGGTACAACCTCACGACGCGTAACTGTGGCGCTGGGGGTTAATGAGTTAACTGGTCAGTTGATTTCACTTGCTATGGGGAGTGACTGTTTCATCCAGGAGAGGGCACTTGTTCAAAATGTTTCAGTTAACTACATATGCCAAGACCTGATGTCGAAATAAGTGGATCGATGACCCTTGGCTATCAGAGATGACCCAAAAGATGACATCATGATAGTTGGGCACTTCACAGCAATGATCTATGCTTTGGATATGGCAAGAATATGCGGCCATCTTACCTCTTGACATGCTTCCAATTACATCTGTTGTGTTAACCAATATTTGTGTCTGAAAAAGTATGTGATCCCGAACATTTTGGGAAGGGTTTATATGACTGAGACATCTAGCCAAGAGTTTTCTTTCTTTTAGTTTGAGCATGAGATTTTCTTTCCATCCAGTGGACCTTTCCAAAATGTGTTCTTAGTCTTGACCACAGTCATTTACATAGAAAATCTTGCATTATGCATAAAAATATATGAACTTTTACAAACTTATTAAGTGTACTAAAAGAAAGACAAGTTCAAAATCTGAGTAAAATTAAAAAGCAGAAGTAGCTGAGATACTTTGTCTCAAAGTTGTTTTATATTTGCTAGTCCAGGTTGTGGGGTCTTTTCCCACATGTTGATCCACAATAAGTAACATATTTCCAACTACTAAAACTAAGGCCATGCTGATAGGTAGTTAGATAAGTAGCAAGGATAATTGACATGTCAAAAAGATATATAACAGAAGGGTATACTGTTGTTATTTCAGCTGTGGTTGACTGAGAATGAAATGTCAAGCTCAAAAGTGTTATGTTCTGTTGACCTTATTGCATATTCTTCAAACTTTATGAATACGACACTGAAGCTCAGTGAAAATAAAAACAATCAGATACCTTGAGTATATCTACATTATTGAAATTTAGTATACTAGTAGAAGAACTAAATTTAAGATGCTCACCAAAAAAGTTTTCTAGCTTTGTTCGACATAAAGTTACTGAACATCAACATTATTCAACTTTGAACTTGATCTAAAGTTTCATTCTTAAGCTCAAAGCATTAAAATTAGATACAGCACTTGGGAGTTCATCTATATTATTTATATCTATTGGTTTATTAAAGGAACTCAAGGCAAGAAAATCTTAAAAGTTCTACGATTCATTCTTCATTCTTAATAAAGTTATAGACTTAACAACATTTTCAGACTTTGAGCTTGAACTGTAGGTTTTGTGCTCAAAACATTTCAAAAATTGTTTCTCTCATCTACATGCAGATTAATGGTCACACTAATCTCACTGTTTGTTTGATACTAGTTTTTGATCAAGTTTTCTAGGAATTTGACATATTCTGTTTACTTCATGAATTTGTTATCACATTCTGCACACACATCTATCACAGATCATGGAAAATCATGATTTGTGGTCAAAAGGTCAGAGATTAAGGTCAGTAAAGACAACATGATCAAAGGGTATGTTAGATTCTACATTTTAATATAACACAGAACTCTAGATAAGAATTGAATAAATTGTGTATTTTACTCCCTGCTTTGGAACTAATTGCATTTTTTAAATTCCATTGGGGTATTTTGTGAACATCATGAAACACAAAACTTGTGTTATGACAGTGAGTCTTAATAATTAAGATGTTAGTCCTGCCTTTTTTGATGTTTCAAACAGTTTAGTGACCAAAGACTAGTTCAGGGTGCATTTGATTATATGGCTCTATTTGAGTGAGTAGTGTCATTTCAAACATGCACAGAACATCTGAAACCTAAACCTATTGCATAGATTATATTGATCAAACATGCCATCATTCAGCATGGATTGTGCTTATGGCAGGAGCAATAAACTGACGACTTTGTACTAAATGCTTAAAATTGTTTTGCATAATCTGTTTTTAGTCAGATTGTCTTCATAAAATATACAACTTATCTAGAGCACTTTAACATTAACTTCTTTCAAAAGAAATCGCGTTGACAATTGGTTTGTTTTATTAAGTGTGGTGTATAAAGCTAGACATTGGCCTTACTAAAAGACTGGTGATTTTAATTTGACTTTCAGGTTTTTAAATTTTTTCTGTAATGAAGTTTTAATAAGAGTTTTTCCAACTAATCTCTTTTGATAGGGGAACCATTTATGTTACATCTATCATACAAGTTTGTACCTACATCGGTGTAGTGTGGTCTTTGAGGTGGTCTAACAAGAAAACCCAGAGAACACCACCAACTTTGAATGGCTAACCATTTACCCTTACTCAAGTATGTATGTATATATGTATGTATGTAAGAACAGGATTGAAGATAGGACTGCATAGTTGCAAAGCAAGATCTACCACTGCACTATCCTCACATTATTCTGTCTTGTTATATGTACAATTCAGCAGCCATTGAGTATGTTCAGAAGTTGCTTAATGATAATTTATCTTCTAGATTTGAACATGTGGATTTAAGTCATGAGAGTTTCCATTTTTTGCTTTATTTATTGGTTTATATATTTAGCTGAATTTTGGTCCTTATTGATGTTTTGTAAATGCCTGATAGGTAATGAGGGCCATAATGCCTGTAAATGATATTGTGGAATGCTGGAAACAAACTCATTCATGGTCTCATCAAAATAAAGCTAAATGCCAAATTCAGTTGAAATCCAACAGTCCTTGGTTAAATTATGCTCTGGAAACCAAAGTTAGGATGACGAGCAATCAGGAGATATAATCCCTCTAAATCGTGACTTAGAAAGATGAAAAATGAAATCCTTAGAGGTCTCATTACTATAAAGCGGCAAATTAAATTTGGTTGAAATCCAACAATCTTCACTAAATTTATCTTGCAGAAACCAAATTGTTGACAGACATAGATGGACATACAGACAGCTGGACAATTTAATAAATATATCTCTATTTGTTAGAAATATGGCATTTGATTGTTTGTCCTTCTAAACTTTTGTTTCTACAACATAATTTTCCTTGGTATGTCAGATTTCAAACATATTTTGCATGCTGCTGTATATTGATGAGATTTCAGAGTTTCATTTTTAGATATCTACTTCCTGTAAGATTGATTATAAGGTTACAATATTAATAAGTGGAGTGATTACTCATTTATTCCTACTTTGTTTTTCACATTGGGTTCATTAAGGATTTCAAGTAAATATTATATACAGTATTATTTTTGAACTCTTGCGTGAGTTTTATTGCCAGCATTTTATATCATCATTTTATAGAGTTATAAACCATTATTGTTGGATACATCCCCCATTTGTTTCCATAAAGTTCCTCTGTTTAAGTCCCTACTGAGCAAATTGTAACAAGTGGGACCCTTTGTGATGTCCTGTACTCCCTTTGTGGTTCCTCCCCCTTGCAGAGGGGAGTCAGAGGTTAAGTGTAGTAAAATCTGAATTAAAGTGACTTTTTGACCAAATTTTATACATGTACTCCTGGCAGGAAGAAAAATAATAATGCACACAATGGTCTTTGGGTTCTGACCTCTTGACTGAGTTTGCTAACATTTTTTTTTCTTTTTTTTTTCTCCTCTATCTCTCTCTCTTTGTTACAGATGATTCATGCCATGGAGATATAATGCCTGTTCCAGTTGCCATAGAGATGGCTAGAGATTTTTGTGAGCAGTGCCAAAGTGTTGACTTTTTCTTGCAATGTTTGGACTGTGAGTTGCTTATTACCTCACAAAAGGCCCTGAGAGATCACAAGAACGAGACCAATGGCCAGCACACATTTGTGGCTCTGACAGATTCAAATTTAGTATGTTCCAAATTTTGTTTTCATGCCACAGAATTGAGCGTAAAATTATCCTCATGAGTGAAAAAAAAATACATAAATAAAATATAAATGATTGATGTTTACAACACACATGGGTGTTACAGTTATTTCTTTGTGATGTAACACCACATTGATGTCAATGTAAACATTAAATATCATAATTTGTGATGACTTCAATTTTATGAATGAGATTTAGCATACCATATTACTCACTTATAAGTCTAGTCCAACTGCAAAGACCCTGATCTGTTGTTGTATAATGCACAGGTAGATCTGAGTCAATGCACTATTGTCAGGAGTAATCAGTAGAACAAATAACATAGACCCATATCTACCAGCACATTATGTGGTGGCAGACCAGGGTCTGTTGTTTGCAGTTTGACCAGACTTATAAGCAAGTATATATTGTATATAATTTGGCATGGTAACCTTCATGATGTAAAGGTCATTATTTATTTTCTTGTTTCTTATTCCAGCCAACAAATCAGATTAATTTAATTTTATCGTACTAATATTATTATTCTTATAATGGAACATGTCAATTACATGATATTATCTGATTGCATGATTTGTTCATTTGGATTTTTCCCTTGTTGAATAGTAAGTAAGAAATTTTGACCGGTCCTTAATAACATGATTTTACTTAGTTGAAAGTACTTCAGCAAACACAAGTTTTGCTTGGGGCAGAAAATACTACTGTTGGTTCCCGCTAAAATAAATTCTCCCTATACCTGCAACCGCTAGAGTATAACTTGCCAAAACATAAAATCTCTCGTTTTAGACAAAATATAAATTTTTTATCCACAAAAAAACCCACTATACAGTATTATAGTAAAATCTAATTCAACACCATCAGATATATCCTTCCAATTCTCGATAAAAATGCTCCTCAAATTTACAAATGGTGTTCCAGTTAAACATACTTAGGACCCAGGGATGACACGTTTAGTGTGGAGTAGTCACCAATAGATCCAATTCTGAATTTTGTATTATTTTCATATGAACTCTTTCAGTAATTAGATCATCCTGGCATATATATTTTTTTTTTTAAATGGCTTCCCAGGATATCATGTATGTTTATATGGAAGAACCTTAACAACAGATCTTAACTCGAGAGTTGTTATTTTGAACAGGTAAATGAATTTTAATTTCAGTTAGAAGAATGATTTGTATCAGATGATGGCAAGGATGAACTTTGCTGTACAAATCAGCCTTTTTTTGCAGGTCATTGTGGGTCATTTTATGCAAGCCTTTGCGGGTAAAACTGGTAACACATTATATTTTAACTAGTTCACTCCTGATATCAATGAATTCTTTACCAATAAGAACCTTATTACCAGTCATACCCATAGCACTTGGCATAAAATTGCCCACAATGACTTGTAAAGATGGCTATGATTTGTTCTGGAAGTTCTCTTGCATATGCCGTAGTCTGCAACAAATAATTCTTCTAAGTGAATTTGAATTCATTTACCAAAATAATTAAGCTCTCATTTTCCCAGGGTTTGTAATTAGTATTTGTATCTCACCTGGCCATATGGCCAAGTAAGCTTCTGGTATGGCCTTGCATCCATCATGCATACTTCAGTAATTGCTATTTGAAGAAAAAAAAACACTGAACCTTGACCAATTTTGAAGAGAGCATCTTGGCATGAAGGGCTTTCATATTTGTACAGATGATGCTGATCCACCAACAAATATGCCCACTATCACTAAATAGAAAAACCTTTAAACAACTTTTAAAAATTGCTTATCCAAATTTGAGCAAATTTGACAGAAAGCATACTGGCCTGAAGGCCTTTCAGATTTTTTTACAAATGACCCTGATCTTCCATCAGATATGGCCACCATTACTAGAAATAGAAAACCTGACCATGGTCCATCATTACCATTTGCAACTTCTCAAGAAAAAACCAGACCAATTTCAACCAAAAATGGTTCAGAGCATCCTGGCAACAAACAAAAAACGCTAAACAGAATTTGATCAAATTCGACAGAAACATCCCAGAATGAAGACCCTTCATCTTGTTACAAATGATGCAAATCCACCATCAAATATGGCTCCCATTACTAAAAATAAAAAATCTCTAAAAGACTTCTTCTACAGAAGTGATGAACAGAATTTGAACAAACTTGACATAAAGCATCCTGGCATGATGATCTTTCAAATTTTTGCATATGATGCATCATATATGGTCACCGATTTTATAAAGAAAGAAAAACCTTTAAATGATTTCTCAAAAACTGCTCAACAGAATTTGACCAAATCTGGCAGAAAACTGCATAGCCTGCTGCTCTGCCAGCAAATATGGCTGCTGTTACTAAACATAGAAAAGAAACTTTAGCAACTTGTTCACAAAAACTGCTTAACAGAATTGGAACAAATTTGGTAGATTTCATTCTGGCATAGAGGGCTTTCAGTTTTATACAAACAATGCCAATCCACCATCAGATATGGCCACCATTGCTAAAAATAGAAAAACATTAAAATGGTTTCTACTGAAAAATGCTCAACATGGTTTGACCAAATTTTACAGAAAGCATCCTGGAATAAAGGTCTTTCAGATTTCTACAAATGATGCCAATCCACCACTAAATATTGTTGCCATTACTAAAAAAAAAAGAAAAACGTGTAAATAACTTTTCAAACACTTTTTGACTGATACTGACCAAATTTGGCAGAAAGCATTCTGGTATTAAGATCTTTCAAATTTATACTAATTATCCCAATTTGCCAACATTACTAAAATGGAAAATATTTTAAAACCACCCCACAGAATATGACCCAATTTTACAGAAGTCATTCTGTCATGAGGGACATTTTTGTTTGTACAAATGATGCCAATCTGCCATCAAATATGGCTGCTGTTACTAAAACTAGAAAAACCCATACTAATTATTTTTTTAAAATACTTTACAGAATTTGACCAAATTTGACAGAAAGTATCCTAGCTTGAATGCCTTTCAGATTTACACAATTGATGTTATTGTGCCATCAAATATGGCTGTTGTTAGTAAAAGTAAAAACAATTACACGATTTTATTTATAATAAAATAAAAAACACTGAACTGAATTTGACTGACTTTGACACCAAAATGTCATGGCATAGAGGCCTTTCAATGTTGGACAAATACTGCTGATGTGCTGTCAAATATGGATGAAAATACAAAAACTAGAGAAACCTTGAAATAGTTGTTTTCATAACATTCGCATTCAAAAGCATTGTACAGAAAATATTCTACAGACCCAAATTTCTTAGCCAACTGCTCTTGCATGTGACTATTAGGCAGATGTCAGCAAAGTGAGATCAACAAGCCCACTTTGGTGTCCTGTTTATTTGGTGAAGTATACTTACTTGAACATGCAAACGGGAAAAAAAATTAGCACGGAATTGGCAAGAGGGCATATTTTGAACTGCACGAGTTAGTCACCTTGTGTTCATTTGTAGAAGGGGAGTGGGTGTTATCAATAGTTTACCTTTGTCACTGACAGAAATGAGTGCCTGTGGTCACAGCAGTTGTTTTGCATCTGCAGGAAGTACAGTGTGAGGAATTTGATTGTTAGTCATCTCCACTTTTGCATCCGGACCTGTTTTAGATAAGATTTTCCTTGCACAATGAATTGCACAGTTTCTTGTTTTTTTTTTTTTAAGATAAAACCATAATACCTTCCAAATTTAAGTAAAGACATGATATTGGTGATAAGACATTTTTAAAGCAATTCTGCAATGCAAAATAAAGGTCATGGCAAATAAGATGAGTCCTGCATCCAATAAAATGGAGTAGCCTGAAACGGCCAAAAAGGTTGAATTAAAATCACCGATGAATAGCGGGTAGTCTCTATTAAATTATTTTGTTACCTTGTCAAGGATGAGAATAGCATATGAACAGATGATAATCTATGTCTGTCTGTAATGTGCATACTGGAAATATGACCAATATGTCAAGATATGAAATTAAAATCACCGATGAATAGCAGGTAGTCTCTATGAAATTATTTTGTTACCTTGTCAAGGATGAGAATAGCATATGAACAGATGATAAATCTATGTCTGTCTGTAATGTGCATACTGAAAATATGACCAATATGTCGAGACATGAAATGGCACCACCCTGCCATTGACAGTTCTTCTAAAGATGACAAGACCTAGAAGTTGATATGTGTATCAATAATGTATCATAAGTTGTATTGTGGTAAGTATTGACACACAGCACAGATGTATCGTTTGACCCATAACTTTAACTGATATCATGGATGGACTCGTTCTGGTTGAGACAAGTAATAAACTCGTTGATTTGGCCAGAACAATACACATTAATGAACTTTTAGAAGTCTGTATATTTTTGCCTTGCTTTTGAATGGTGTGAAACCTAGGTATTTTTAGTTTCCAGTGGCAATGGTGGCAAAGCAATAACAAGATTCTGTGTTTAGGATTTTGAAAGTCATATGTATTCTACATTGGTAACTGTATTCAGTTGAAACTTGGTATAATATTACTGTATTGTTACAGTTTTTATCCTCATGCTGGAATCTCCAGTCGTGCCTATTTAAGGTAGTTCGCTTTTGTTAAATCATTGCTTACTGCATAGATTGAAATGACATGAACAATACATTATGACATCACTGATATGACGGTGTATTGTAGTGCTTTGAACTCTAGGAGATGTAAAATGACGTTTTTGCCACTTCTGTCTCTTATAAAATAATTAAAAAGAATTGTTTTTCATACAACTTTAATATAATCGCAATATTAGTCCTGTGAAAGAAAATGATGGAGTCAATGAAAGTATATGAGACCTTTAGAAATATTTAGCGATTTATGTTGTGGAAAACCAATGTGATCTCAATAATTGTGTTCTACTAAAAAAATTTTACCCGCCAACAAATAATTTTCCTTGTGTATTTGATAAAAGGATTGTGTGATCTTCAACCTGTGCAAATGTGATGAATTTCTAAATACTTATTCAGCTATTATTTTAAGGACAATTAGTGATGGGATACTTTTTCCCATCCTTTTCTATGTAATGATGCTTACTTGGGGATAGATATTCAACTAGGAGTAGCACAAGCAAATGCAGACTAACCCATACATTTTTCGTTACTTGGATTGCTGGATCCTTAGATATGTAAAAATATCCATTTTTACACAAAGTTCATACATTTCACAAGCAATCATCCTTAAGCAGAAAGCTGCATTATCTTAATACAAATCCATTACAAATTGAGACAAATATGTGCATGATCATCAGGGATATGCTATAAATTCAGTGCTAATTTTCATGGATTTCATTGGAGCCACAAACTTTGAATTTAAAGACTCAATGAACAATGATCCATTAGTGAAAATAATATAATTCTTTCTCCAATCTATGAATACAAGTGCTAACAAAAATGTAATTTAAAAAAAAAACAACACAGAAATTGATATCTGTGAAGACAGAAAATAATTTTTCACTCAGCTGAATGGAAATGCAAATGTGGCACAAAAGGATGATACATGACACCATGTGGGTGTTTGATGTTGTCAAAGGAAACAAAATATGAGAAGAAAAGATGAAAACATAAATACTACTGACCTGCAAATCACAATTATGTAGCATGAATTCTTTAGTAAATGTCAATACCAGGGGTTTCAATTCGAAATTAAGTAGCAGAAGTTGAAACAGCATCAGGGGCAGGGGCACAACCTTCCCTTGGTGGGGACTATGGGGAATTTTGCCCTGTGATAATCTGAAATGGTGTTTGTGTATCAACACAAGTAAGACTGTCTTTCCTTGATGGAGAAACATGAAATATGATTTTTATTTAAATATGTAAAAAAAAGTTTTAAAAAAAGAAGCATGGGAAAATGCAAGTTTCCAGGTCATAGAATAATAAGGAAAATTAGCAAAATTGAGGTTTCATAATCATACACAAACTAAATTCAACAATTAAAATAATCAACTTAATAAAATGTATTGTTCAGTGGGTTTCGCCCAGTGCAAAATATTCTGTAGCCTACTTTACAATACTGTATTTGTGCTGAAAATGTTACATATTATAAATAAATTACAGATTCGTTTCTAAAAGAATTGAAGGAAGTAGACTCACTTTAAATAAATGTTTAATATATGTTACAAATTGTGTGTTGTATTTATGTTGTATTTTATATTTGTGTGCTTTTATACATTGTATTTAGGTCAAACTGAAAGCAAAATGTTTGACAAATTACAGATTATCAATAGTTATTGTTGATATATTGTATCAGTAAGTGTCCTCTGGCCTTTCTTAATAAATCTCTGTTTTATGCTGTCCCCAGCATACTGTATAATTTATAGAACTCTGACAATTTGTTACAAAGCACTTGTTCATTTTTTATTTAGCAGAAAATCAAGAGTGTGCCTTCCTTGATTTATTATTACCATGTAATCACAACTCCTAATCGTGATCAGTTGGGTATAAAAGGAAACAGACTGAACATTTATGGTTCTTTTTGATGCAGATTGAATCATATGTCGGGCAAAAGCTTTCATTGATGCCGAATCAAAAAAAGCAAGTATCTTGCAGGCTGACTGATCTGTATTGAATGGAAGAAGACGCTGTTCTTAGTTGTGTGACTTGTCTACAACAGAATAATGCAATGAATTATACAACTTTTTAAATTAACTTTTTAGAAATTCTGGAATTGTAGGTAGTAATACATGTAAAAATATGCGCGCAAAAAATCAGAGGCTACTGGCTTCTATTGAAACCCCTGGTCTATGGCAGTCATCAGTGCATGTACCAATATTCTGTAATTTAAATGTATCCTAATAAGACACTGTTGAAACACATATCTCTGTCATTGATTTATGTGTATATGAGTTGGACCAATAAATATATATTTTCCGAGCAAATTATTTAACTGACATTAAATAGTTGTAAACCTGCCACATAGCATTCTTCATAAACTTTCAATAATTAATTTTCTTCTCATTTTCAGATGGATATATTTGCCACATATCTTAATCCAGACAATTGTTTAAATTGTAAACGACTTTGCTCTAAAGAAGACCAGAAGAATAATACACATCATTGCCCAAGTGGAAAATCAGGACAAATTGTAAAAAATGGTTGTAGGTCTTTCACTGAGTTTGTTAAATGTTGTGGACTTACTTTAATGAAATCAAGATATACATCCAAAACTACAAGATCAGACAGGCTTTTGGAGCCAAATTCAACACATTCATATAGCAAACTTGAGATCAGTGATCAGATAACAGACAAAGGCAAGCAGCAAACAGAAACGTCAGCACCAAATTCAAAAAACATTCCTAGCAATGAAGAAGCGAACAAAAGGAAAAGGAAGCCATCAGGCCCACCAGATACACATACCAAGAAAAGATTAAAAGAAACAGGTCATAATTCTATTCAAAATAATCATGATGAAAGTCTTGGTGGTGAAATAGATCAAAATAAACATGGTGGGAGTAACCCACAGGAAATAGTTGATTCTTCGGTGGAAGAAAATCCTGGCAAAAACCTTGTTAGTCCCACAGATCCAGAAAACCTGAAGGCCATGAACAACATTTTATTTTTAGATCTTGATAACTGGCCATCATTCTTTAAGAAACTGCCCCGAAGCCTTCCTGACAAGACTTTTGTGTGGGGATTTTTTGGTGGAGGAACTGTTTGGAAAGAACCAATAAAGTAAGACACTTATTTAATTTATCTTCAGTTTTTTGTCACTTAGATCATAATCAAGCCAATATCATTAATATCTGTCTAAAGCTGCTTTTTCCATCTACATCAGTCATTTGTTTTGATTTAGGTTCAGTGGTAGTTGACTTGCATGGGTTTTGCTACACTGTTATACCCATGCCTCTAATACAGGCAGAGGTATGCGGGATTCCTTGTGTCCATCCATCTGATCATTCATCTGCTACACAATTTTGGGAACACAACTTGTCTCTCAGTTTTTTCATGGATTGCTTTGAAATAATCACCTGAAGCTGTACATATGACAAATCACTGTGCTCTCACAATTATTATAAAAGTTATTGCCCTTTATGACCTGCAGCTGAATGTAGTGTATGACAGAATCTTGTGAATGCAGCTAAACAGCACATCACATGAAACTTTGCACATGCAATAGTCATCATCTCAAGATGAATATATTGACAAATCACTGTTCCGACTATTTTGAACTATTGCTCTTGGTCATACAGTTTAATGCAGTGTATCATAAAATCTTGTGAATGCATGTAGTCTTTCAGTTTTTTATGGATCACCGTGAAACTGGTACATATTGTGGTCATGTGAATCTGAACAAATCACTGTGTTCCTGCAACTTTTTTTTCGAGTTATTAAACTTTTTGCTCAGCTGATGTAGTGAATGACAGAATTTTCTGAATGCAACTAATTTGACATTGTTAAAATTTCATTGGATTGTAATGAAATTTTGCACATGTTGTGGTCAATATGTGAATATGTGCATATCAACAGACTACTTTACCCATGCAGTTATTGTCCTTTTTGTCCTGCAGCTAAATGCAGTTTATGACAGAATCTTGTGAATACAACTAGTTTAGTGTCATAGATTGTGATGGATCGCTGTGAAACTTGGTACTTATTATGGTCATTATCTGAATATGAGCAGTCACTGAGCTCCAGTAATTTTTGTAAGAGATGTTGCCTCGTAGATTACTTTGAAACTTAGTATATTTCATGGTCATTTTAATGAACCGAGCTTTACTTCAGCACAAGGCCAATTTCAACTCGATGTCAACTTGAAATTTCAATAACAAAACAGGAGAGCTATTTAAGTTTCAACAATTTAAAGAACACTATTAATAATTAAGATGAACTGTGCACAGTGTGAAAATGATTCTTTGAATAAAGTTTGCAGTTCTTTTGCTGTGAAATGGGTCCAAATAAATTCAAATAATTTATATCTGCTCCTGCTTTTTAAAGTTACACATAGAACTCTTCTAATATAGTTAAATGTCAATGGCACATGTGTGGCTTAGTATTGATAGTTAAAAACTGACATAAAAAAGAAAAAATACAAAAATATGGTTAATGTACCTCTCAAGAAAGAATGCAAACAGACACAAATTGAACTGACAGCCATTTTGAAAATCTTGTTCTTGCAACTTCTCCGGAATGGATGGTTGTATTGACATAGGGTTTTCTCTGAAATACTTCTTTTGATGTCTAGTTGGTCCTTAATGAAATGGTGCCCCATGGATATATCCAATATGGCCACCATGATGGCCATCTTTAGCATCTTATCACTACTACAGCAGATGGTCATATCAACATGATGTGCAGTTGGTCCTAAATGAAAATGGTGCTAATCTGACTTCCAACATGGCTGACAAATCTTATTATCACTACTTCTCCTAAATGGATGGCCATTGTTACATGGGGTTTTCACCAAAATACATCTTATCATGTCTGGTATGTCCATGATGAAAATTTGTGCTGATCTGACATCAAGTATGGCTGGCAAAGCAGCCATTTTAAAAATGAAGGTTTTGCTGCATTTACTAAACTGATGGATATAGCAACATCAGTTTTTCACTAAAAGACTTTGTATGATATCTAGGTGGTTTAAATGAAAATGGTGCTGCTCAGACCTCCAGCATGGCTGCCATCTTGAAAATCTTGTTATTACTTTTATGATATCTAGTTGGTCCTAGGTGAAAATGGTGCTGAACAGACCTCCAATTTGATGGCCATGATCTTAAAAATGATATTGTTACTTCTGAACAGATAGTCATAGTGATGTGGGGTTTTCACTAAAAGACTTATTATAATAAGTAGTTTTTAATGAAAATGGTGCCAATCAGATGTCTAATATGGCCACCATGGTAGCCATCTTGAAAATCTTGTTATAGCCATTTCTTCTGAACAGATTGTTATATGATGGGGTTTTTACTAAAAGACATCTTATGAAAATGGTGCTGATCAGACTTCAGATATGGCTGCAATGATAGCCATATTGAAAATCTTGTTACAGTTATATCTTATATAATCGATTAGTGTTCAAACTTGCTTCTGTTTCTTAACCGATTTTTTTTATTATTTTGTAAACAAAAATAAAATAAGAGTTGTGCAGTGAAAAAAACTAAGTTGTATTGACATTCAGCATTTCTCTTCAGCCACCTATTTTCATTGCAGCTGTAAACTTGAAAACATCACATAATACAATGTATTTATTTAAAATTTGTCAAAGTTTATATTAAGTTTTTATTGCAAAAAAATGTATATTATGTGCAGATGTTTTGTTGGTTTTCGGGGTTTTTTTATAGCTTTTCCACATAAAAACTTTAGTTCTGATGTGTTTTTTTGTGTTGCTAGAATATGTGAACATTTGATCTGATTAAAAATGTTGAATACCCAGTAACAAAATTCACTCCAGTTTTTATTGTTTTAAGCATTTATTGAATTAATATTGCAGATGATAATTAAACAGCATGCCAGATGTGTCAAATAAATATTTCATTCAAATGACATTTCACACAATACAAATAGAAATTGTATGTAATTTTGCTATTTTAATTTTTGGCCTTGCCACAGAACACCATAATACAACCCCTGAAATTTATTTTTAATGTATTTTATGAAAACCTATTCAGTCTTTCTAGCCAGCATATCAAACATGAAAAAAATGATTGGTTTTTTTCCCAAGTCTTTGTTGCATTGTTATAGACTGTCATCATTTTCCTTTCTTTATCTCCTCTTTCTTGAAGTATAAGTAGGTCACATTTTTTCTTCTTACTCTGCAAGAGGCAAAGGACAGACCTACTTGGTTTTCTTATTTGAAAACTGTTGTTTTTCTTTGGCGCATGCACAAAACATTATTAAGTATACTAGTTAATATTTAATGCATTATTTTTTGTCCTGCCTTATTTTGTTTAGCACCTATGTCTACAAGCAACAGAAGTCTAGAGGCCTGTTTTATCTGAATGACCAGTGTGGAAGGACAAAAGATGCAGCAGATGTTGCCATTGTACTTACAGTGGGTATATTCTATTATTCAACAACTGTCACAAAGGGCGAGTTGTAAGAGTCAGAATTTAGGCATGTCTGTACATTTGATTGTTTGCCAATTGGCAACAAATTTTGAAATGGCAATCTCTGTGCAGCAGCAGTATATGTGTATGTATGTATGTATGTATGTATGTATGTATGTATGTATGTATGTATGTATGTATGTATGTATGTGTATGTGTGTGTGTGTGTGTGTATATATATATATATATATATATATATATATATATATATATATATATATATATATATATATATATATATATATATATGTGTGTATTAATGGGGATTAACAGCACAGTAGTGTCAGATATGGTGCCAAGTGAAAGTGTTGTCATGTGTTAAACAAGGGACATTTAAATCCCAAGTGATCAGTTGATCCAATGGTCAGAGGTCAAGATCACATTGATCATTTCAGGAGCCAACACTTGTGGCAGGCAAAACTACAGTTTTGAATTTTGAAACATTCTTGAGCACCAAACTTTACGTTTTGGTTTTCATAAATTAAATTTGTAACAAAGGTCAGATGAAGTATGAAGTAAACACATTACACACTTCACAATATTCAGTGTAAATACAAAAATATGAAGAAAAAAATGGTACTTACACATCTAATACTGAGTAGCTAGCTGATCTATTGGCTTTTATCTTAGCTCATGATTGATTAGGTATAGAATCATAAAGTCTTCTGGCAGAGTTTTGGTTTTGTTGGTTTTAACGGCACTTTTAGCACATTATTGGCTATATCATGTAGAGGAAATGGGAGCTAAGTGCCTTTCCAAAGGACACTGAGGCAGCCAGCCTGGGCTGGCCTAGGTAGGTATCAAACCTGTGACCCTTGGATTATGAGTCTGACACTACCAACTGAGCTACCCCAGCTCCCCTCTATGGTTAAGACTGAGAAAGTCCCAAATGTCAAGAACAATAAAAATGCAATTACATCTAGATTTGACTTCATGTAGTCTTTTTTTCAAGCTTGGATTTAATTGTTTGCCATATATTCTCAATAATATTGAGGTCCAGGGTCAGTGACAACCAGAATAAGGATTCAGTGTGTTATAATTTTTCCCAGTTTTATCCTAGAAGCATGGACCAGACAATTATCCTTCTGGAAGGTTCATTCGGATTCCCTATTTGGAAATTTGGAAACTCTTTTGCAATAATTGGCCGCAACATTTCATAAAAGATGCTGATATACTTGTCAGTGTCAGTGTTCCCTTTAACTAGGATCATATTTCCAACACTTGTCAGTGTCAATGTTCCCCTTAACTGGGGTCATATTTCCAACACTTGTCAGTGTCAATGTTCCCCTTAACTGGGGTCATATTTCCAACACTTGTCAATGTCAGTGTTACCCTCCACTGGAGTCAGATTTCCAACTTTGTTGTAGGTAGTGTGCCCCCTAAAACATTGCCTAAATATTCTTGAAAGGCCATTGTGCAAACACTCTGGTTGCCATTCTTCATCAGGTTTTTTCCAAACATAAATATTGATCTTGGTCCAAAACAACTTCAGCTGTCCAGTTATGTCTGTCTTTAAACCATGAAATACATGATGCACAATTCTGCTGAGAAATCAGTTTGCTTTCTTACAGTGCATCTCTTGAATCCTAAACTCTTTAATCTTCTGTTGACGGTGCTTTCAGAAACATGAACACTGACAGATCCATTAAAAGCTATGGTCAAGTCCTGCAAAGCTTGACTGTGATTGTCAAAAATTGCAACGAACAATGAGAAAGTGCATGATCACACCTTTGATCATGATTTTTGGTATGCCTGCTTATTTCTTGTTTTCTATGGACCCCCTTTTGTGAAACATTTTCAAAACTTTCTGAATTATTGAATGTGATACTCCATATATTTCAGATATTTTTTCTACCATTACAATCTTTCTCAGGTAAGCAAATTATCATCTGCTTCCGACTGTTTGTCAGTTATGGTTAGAATGTTCATTAGTGTACACAGATAATATTAAGCTTAAAGAATAATTCATACCCATGAAGTGGCCATTTGAAATCACATTTCACTAAATGACATCAACTTTTCTTACTCAGGTGGGTACTTACTTTTGATCTTACACTGTAAGAGCCTTTCTACAGGACACACCAAGGCAGCTGACCTATATGAAACCTGCAACCCTTTTGGTTATGAGTCTTGCTGTCTTGAAAGAAAGAAATTTACATCTGGTGTTATGGAGTTGTTTCTGTTGTCAGCATCTCATTGTGTTGTTGATCTTGAATCAAACTGTACAAGTTTGCATTGAAGATCTTGGATCAAACTGTACAATTTTGCATTGGAGATCTTGAATCAAATTGTACAAGTTTGCATTGGAGATCTTGAATCAAATTGTACAAGTTTGCATTGGAGATCTTTAGAGTTCTTGGACTGTGCATGTTCTCCATGTTGAGATTTAAGTTATATTCCTTTGCTCGGTCAGGTCACAGGTCATTTTCAGGTAAAAAGACATTTAATATAATGGTGTGTTCATGCCAAGGTCAGCCTGCAATGATATGCATTAGATGGTAGAGATGACCCTTCATGGCCACTTCACCAACTTTCCAACATTAAGCACATATGGCTCTAATAATGATTCATTATATCTGGGTATTACCTGTTACATGTATTCATTATTCCTTCTGTATGGATAATTAGTTATAATGGATATCTCTAAAGATAATGAGAGCAAAGATAAATAAATGGATATCTCTAAAGATAATGATAGCAAAGATAAATAAATGGATATCTCTAAAGATAATGATAGCAAAGATAAATAAATGGATATCTCAGAAGATAACGATAACTAAGATAAATAAATGGATATCTCTAAAGATAATGATAGCAAAGATAAATAAATGGATATCTCTAAAGATAATGATAGCAAAGATAAATAAATGGATATCTCTAAAGATAATGATAACTAAGATAAATAAATAGATATCTCAGAAGATAACGATAACTAAGATAAATAAATGGATATCTCTAAAGATAATGATAACAAAGATAAATAAAAAATAACATTCAGACCTGTCTTAGGCAGTCACTTCTGGAAAATAAGTGGCCCTCTAAGAGAGGTCATCACCTAACAAAGGCTTATTTCTATACTAATTTGGATCTTAAAAAAAAAGTTAAAAAAGACAGAGCACTGCTTAATAGAGGTGACCTGTAATGCAGGTTTATATTTCAACTGAAATATGAAAAGACCAAAAGCTGTAAACTTCAAGATTTGTCCAGAAACATACATCAAACTGACAGTACTATATACATACCTAATTAAAGCATGTAGTTGACAAAATCCTTTTAAGTGTAAACTGTTTCACCATGACCCCTTAAGATTCTCCAAACAATCTTGCCTTTTCCTAAACTGTTGATATACAGATATATCTTCAGTATACAGTAGTAACTCACTATAACACAATGTGGGATCCATACAAAAAAAATGTTTATAAATATAAATATGATGATGAAGTTACATGCAACAACTTGTATAAAGTATTGTCTCTTCTTTTTAACAGGAGAAGAGTGGCTGATTACTATAAATTTTTATTTAAAAAAACAACTTTCATATACATTTTACTCAGCATGTTTTCTAGCAGACAGTATATTTTAAATTTAAATCATGGCTCAGGGATTTTTGGAGGATTGTCAGGGCCCCAAAAGAGGTCCAAATCCGTATGTTAATGGACCCCAATCCCAATATAGAATATTTTAAAATCAAGTGGATAATCTTATTTTAATAGCAATCTCTCCAAATTGTGTTTTTCAAAATAATGGGCTTAGTTGCTTTCCCAGCCATCCTTAGAAACTCCCTGCAGCAAATTTGTTTGATGCATGAAGTACTGTATAAATACTCACTTATAAGTCGGATCCAACTGCAAACTGAACAGACCAAGATCTGCTGTCACATAATGCACTCACAGATCTGGGACTATGCAGTTTGTTAGGACTAATCAATAGAACAAAGAACATAGACCCTGATGTGCCAGTGCATTTTGTGATGGCAGAGCAGGGTCTATGTTGTTTGCAGTTGGACACAAATTATAAGCAAGTATATATGGTATATGCAAAAGTGCTTTGCATACAAAGGTTTCTGATGTCAGGTAAATGATGCTTCAGGCTACATTTAACTCTCATTACAATGGCATTTATCACAATGGAATATTCAGTTTAAAACAGAAAATTGATGGGAACATGTGTTCAATGGTAAAGTTGATCTTTATAATGGACAATTTTGCTTCCAACTCTGACAGCCATTTCCTGGTAACAAACATGCATATTTCTTTTGTATATTGTTGTTTATAATGACAGCCATTTCCTGATAACAAACATGCATATTTCTTTTGTATATTGTTGTTTATAATGACAGTCATTCCCTGAAAAAGTTTACTTTTTCAAGGAATATATGATCATAGTATGAAAACATTTGTCTTTCTTAAAACAAATGAGTGTTAAATGTAGGAAAAAATGCTTGAGATTTAAAAAATAATTATGA
This sequence comes from Margaritifera margaritifera, assembly GCA_029931535.1. Lineage (NCBI taxonomy): Eukaryota > Metazoa > Mollusca > Bivalvia > Unionida > Margaritiferidae > Margaritifera > Margaritifera margaritifera. The sequence goes on from JAQPZY010001552.1 coordinate 97,483, forward strand.
TATTAGATATAAAGTACAGATTTATGTTTCTGATTCATTCTCTCATTTATAAATGCTAGTGTGACATGGATAAGACAAAGACAGTGACTCGTCTAAATTAAATTCATAATCTTTTCAATGACAGATATTTTACTTACACAAAATGGCCAGAAACAAGCTTTGCTGTTGTAACAAGATTTGATTCTATGTTGTTTATATTGTCAGGTGGGCAAGATGGATGTCTTACTGCCCAAACATGTGGCATTTACAATCCTGTCTGGTGACAAGTGTTTTGTGGAAATTGAGAGACATATGACTAAGAGAAAGGTAGTGGTGATAGATCCACACAGTGCTCAAAAGTTCTCAGATGACATGATATACACTATGGTTACTAGTGTTATGGAGACTTAGTTACTCATCATTATTTACGTCACCGTGCACAAGAGACTTCAGCGGAAACAAAAAGCAAAAACTGCTTCCTGTGTTGATCCACTTGAGAAATTTATGATGCAAAAGCATATATGGTTACCATTGTCATGGACACACTGGTATTGTATTTTATATATCATAGAAATAACATTGCCAAGGAACTTTGAGAATATCACTGACCCTCTAAACTTTGTATACCATGTGCACTTATGGTAATCAGTGTCATGAACATTCAGTTATTACACCATAATTTGAAAGTTCTTACACAGTGGCCAACCTTCTGGCATCTTCTGATTGTCATATTTCAACTGGATATTTTGTACAGCCAGGTGTTTTTCCCAATAGTACCGTATATACTCACTTATAAATTTAGTCCAACTGCAAACTGCACAGACCCAGAGCTGCCGTCACATAATGCACCAGCAGATCTGGGTCTATGCAGTTGTTTAGAAGTAATCAGTAGAACAAACAACATAGACCATGATCTTCTGGCGCATTATGCGTTATATTAATCTCTGATTTAGAAAGTAATGATCTCCATATGACCTTTCTCTGTGTAGCTTATAGTTGTCAAAACTGATTTATATAACCTATATATCTGTCTAAAAAAATGTCTTCTTAGTTTCAACATATTTTTACTTTTTTGTATTCTTCGAAGCAATTATGTCCCAATTCAGAGAAATATCTACAATTTTCTTTTCATAAAATTGACAATGCTTAAACTTAGCTTGTAAGCAAGCAATTTATAAGCAAAACAGGTTTTGGTTCCAATAATTTTTTTTTGTTTTTTTCTCTCTCTCTTTCTCTCTACAAAATACTTTCGATTTAGCTCATACTGAGTTGATGGAAGCTGACAAAGTTTTTGTGATCATAATAAAAGATTTGCATCACAGCCTTTGACAAGTGATATGTTTATCAAATAAAGAGTTATTTGTATACTTGACTTGCATTTAGATGAAGGATGGTTCAGAAGTGACAAATGCTCTTTTAGTCCCTTTTATACTCTGATCTGCACATATCTGTAATATGATGGAACTTCTTCAATTTTCTAAGCAGATTCAAAAATAACAGTAAAACTCCTGTCCATACTTAAATGTCAGAGGCACATGGTACTTTAGTACAGAATATAGCAATCATATACATTTAGATTTGAATAATAATCCTCATTAGATTCTACTGTTGTCCTATCTCTAGGCAGGTGTAGAATAATTGGGATAATAATGTGGAAATTATTGTTATCAGGGTGTAAAGTAATAGCTTGAAACATCTTTTGTGTTATAAATTTCTACTATATACTCACTTATAAGTCTGATGCAACTGCAATCTTCATAGTCCCACAACTGCCATCGTATTATGCGCTGGCAGATCTGGGTCTATGCAGTTTGTTAGGAGTAATAAGTCGAACAAACAACATAGACCCTTATCTGCTGGTGCATTATGCAACAGCAGATTAGGTTGTGTTTTTTGCAGTTGGATATGACTTATAAGTGAGTATAAACGGTATTTGTTTACTTTTAAATTTGTGGAAATATAAGGCCTATGTTCAGAATTAATCCAATATTTAGTATGTAAGCAGTATATTGGTGACATGTATATCTTGTAAAGTAATGAAATATACTTAAAAAAGTCATGAAAATTAATATGCCTCAATAAAGGGGGACAATTTTTTCTTCTCCATAGTATGTCTTATTGTCACAGAAATGTTGATATTTTTTTTATAACTAATTCAAACCATATAAAAACTGAGATAACACAGAATGCCATGTAACAACCAAAGCTAAATCAGTTATATTTTCTTCTCTTGATTGTATATATTTATAACAGATTTTAAAGGTTTGAGTTTCTAAATTAGAAACAGTATCTTGCAGAGAAAGGTTTCTGTTTATAACTACTGACACTGTATTTCTTAGTTTCATCACATTCTTATGCTGATTGTTCATATCCATTTTTAGGCTTTCATCATTTCTTCTGAATGCTCTGAAAATAAAACCAAGTTTGACAAATTGCTTTGTTTTAAAGATTTTTATTTTTCATGTAAGAATACCCATTATAGATGCATGCATGGTCAGACCTATTCATGTCAAGATGACATCTGGCATGTGTATATATATATATATATATATATATATACATACACCAAACAGAGCAGAAAGTGCAATCCCTGGATTCTAAAGGAGAATGCTTGATAGCATTAACAGAATTTTTAAATATGAATAAATAATATTATTATACAGGTTAGAGAATTGTAATTCTTACTCTATGGAGATTCTAACTCAGATCTGCAGGTTACGGCACTCATCACCTTGCCTGTAAGCACCAACCCCTACACGACCATGCACACATCACCAAAAAGGGTGCTAAGTACACAGTCCATCTGGATTCCTACTACAGATATCAAGGTATATAAAGGTTATTATAGAGAAATACAAATATACATCAAACAGAGCAGAAAGTGCTATCCCTGGATTCTAGAGGAGAATGCTTGATAACATTAACAGAATTTTTAAATGTGAATAATAACTTCTATATACTGTGATTTCTCTAGTAGGAATCCAGATGGACTGTGTACTTAGATGCGACCCAGAAATAATTTCCTTAGAAACACTTGAGTAAGTAATGCAGCACTGGTTAAACATATTAAGCGGCACCTATGATCAACATGAAAAGTTTAAAGAGAAACTGTATTAAGCAAGATACACTTCAGATTCTAATGAAATCAACACTGCTGATCCAGTGAGTAACGCGGACATTGATAGAGCAATTGGACAATGATCGACATTTGGACCTGGAGGAAAACATTGCTTTACGCGAAATATTTTGAGATCTGAATAAACACACGAGTCAATTTAATATGATTTTGTTTATTTTCATATTTAAAGTACAGCAATTGCAATGTTGTGTGACAAATAATAGTAAAAAAAATAGGACTTTTTGGGCACATGGAAATGGAGTCCAGGCTTGTGATTTTTTTTTGTCACCATCCCTGGGCCTGTGTCTGAAAATTTTTTCTTTGAGCACTGCAGATACACCCATATTTGTATTCCACGAGATGAAGGGGTAGAGCATATGTATTTTTTTCAAGCATCCTGAGTTGCGGCTTGTGCATTTAGGGAAACTGCCTGTAATGGAAACACTGTTACCGGCAGTTTATTTTTTTTTTAAATTGTTATAATCAATTAATTTGCATCAAAAAGAGGAAACATGAATTCGATTAATTTCAAATCATAAACTAGGGTCTAAGCAGTATGTGAAATTGCTCACACTCTGGTTGCTCTTTGTTTTATGCTCAAGGCTGCATGAACACATTTCCTCACTTGCCACCTGATTTAAATAGCTGCATCAGGCATGTGCATTTCTCACATTGTAAGCGCTTACCTGGAAACTATTGCAAAATGTACCACAAGTAACATCTAATGAATAAATTTTCATTTTGTTTGTGAAATATTGCTGATCGTTTGATGATACAAGAACACTCTTGTCAAAGTGATACATTAATCAAGCTCACCCTCATGAAATTATCTCACTTCATGAAATTTGATTGGTTACAACAAATTACAAATGACAGCAACCTGTTGTATTATCAACTCCAGATCAGTCAATAAAAACTTAAACCAGTATGGTCATTTATTTAGCTTTAATGTATGATTTGATATGGTTTGCTGTTTAGGCACACTGGCACCAGTAGGTTATTTCGAGTTGAGGCAATTGGAGTAAAGTGCCTTACCGAAGGACACCATAGTAGCCGACCCAGGCTGATCCGATGGTAGGATTCAAACCCACACCCATTTGGTCATCAGTGGGGCACACTAACCACTAAGCCACTGCAGTTCGACTTTAATTATGAAACTGCAGTTCATTGCACTGCAAAATTGTTCATGAATGAGATATTGGTCTTTTAATAGCTGTACCAAACACAAATTGGCTTGTTTAATATAGATCTACAACTAAGGGGTCATGAAGTCTTAGGCCTACAAGCAAGGTTGTCCAAGCCCATATATTCTAGATTACCACTGCTATGGCCAAAATGTTACTTTTTCTTTAAAAATTATTAAAATTACTTAAACAGACTATATTCAGGAGATTTTTCACACAAAAATTATGGCACTAAAAATAGAAAGATATATAAACAGCTTTATCTTTAAAAAAAAAAAGATCTTGACAGAATTTGACTAACTTTGACAGAAATCATGCTAGTTCTGAGGCCTTTCAGTATTGGACAAATTATGCTGATGTGCCATCAAATATGGAAAAAGATATCAAAAACAGAGAAATCTTGAAATAGTCATCTTCATCTCATATGCAATCAACGGCATTGGAGGAAATTTCTACAAAAAGCATCCTACTGATACAGTTTTCTTGGCAATCTGCTGTTGCATTTGGCTATTAGGCAGATGTCAAACAGGTGAGAAATCTCAGGCCCATTTGGACCTCTTGTTGAGTCATGATTCTTTACAGCATTAATTTAATCAAACTAGTCCAAGGTATTATGATGTATCAAGATTCAGTTACATTTTATTTGACATGACAACAACCATGAATTAATTGATCGTCTTATAAGCAATCTGTTTACAGACTCCAATTATAAGTGAGATGATGTCCACCTACAATGGCATAGAAATGTGCAGATGCATACATGCATGTGTATTTTAGTGATTCCTTTACAGTTCAAACATGCACCAATCTATCAATACAACAAAAGAATTTTAGACTTGACAAATTTTAAGGATTGGAAAATGTTTCAAGCTGCTGCTTTCCTGAAAATTATTTATATTTTTCCATACAAGTTTTCTTTTCAACTAGTCTATTATCCTCAGATATTCACTTTAATATCAATAGAGTAAACATTTCAACACTATCTGAGTTTTAACATATTTCAGAAATGAAAGTAAAAGATTTGCATACATTGCATATTTTGAATATGAAAGAAAAATATATGGATATATGATTTGTTTGAACAATCCAGACTATTCTTAATGATTTTGAAATAAATCTTTGCAAGACTAAAGGAATAATTTGCAGTTTCTTTCTTTTGAAGTAATTTGGATGCAAAATAGCATATATAAAAAAACTGAAAGAATTTTCATTTAGAAAACAGGTAGTTATCCATAATCCTTATTGTGTCAATTCTAAACTTGTAAATTGCCACAGCATGATCTTATTCCTGCGGCCAGTAGAGTATTCAGGCTCACTATCTATGAGTATACAACTCGTAAAAGAATCCACAGAATCAGCTGTCTGTCTACGTGTGTGTGCGTGCATGCGTGTGTATAAAATTTACTCATTGTCAAGTTCATCCAAGGGCTTTTCACCAAGGTTCAAACCATATTTAGTTGGAATAAAAAACATGACACCCATTGCTCACCTGGCTAAAAAACTGAACAATTGACAATTTAATAAACAGGATTATGTAGTATGTTGCAAGAAATAAAAACCTATGTTGTAAACTATTTTGCAACCATATATCGTGTCAATTTGACCTATTTTACTTTCATCTGATAAAAATTATTTTCAAAGATAAAGGTATAATTAATATAGTTAGCTCTTGCTCATAATTGAATTCATCCAAGATCTGGATGATGTAAACCTATTTACCAAGTTTTGTCAACATTGTGTTGAGAAACATAGTCTTCAAAGTAACAAGTTCAGCCAACAGATGCGCACATGTCAATTATTATAAAACCTGTTTAAGACCATGATGATAAAAGCTTATCAAAATTTGGTCTCTAGGGCTGAAAGAAGCTCAGCCAAGCAGATACAAGGTTACCTCATAAATATTCAAAGATCTTGCTCATAATCAAACTCGTCCTACATTTTGATGATATAAGACTATTTATTATTAGTAATACATGACCTGCATTGCATTGCTGTATCTTTTCCTGTTGCTAATTGCCAGTCTAAGCTGATTATTCCCTCCTCCAATTGATAATTGAGGTTTAGTCAACTTCCATCAATTGGAACATCATCCTTCTTTTCCTTGGACTTAAGGCAGTTCTCATGTGTCTCTTGGGTACTCAACGTTTTCATCATCAAAGTTGTCTTTTGGTATTTCTACTGTCAATTGTATCTTTTTTGTGTTGTATTTGAGGGCTGCCCCACCTGGTGTGCAGGTATTATTTGAAGGGCTAATCCATAGAGTGACCTTCACAAGACTTGAGGGATAACCAACACTGTTCCCTGATCACAGTACTGGGCCTGGCTAAACCGGCAAAAAACTCCCACATCTAAGAATGTCCATGGCTCCCCCTCATGCTTTTTAAGCAGGGGAACCAACAGAACCAGTTTAAAACTCCTTTTGAGCTGTCTTTCTCGTGACAAGGTAGCCAGAGGGGCCAGGGAAGGAAGTCTATGGACCCCTCACCCTTTCTAAGGAGGAGGCAGTCATCCCTTGGGATATGAAGAAATAATATTATCATACAGGTTAGAGAATTTTTGCAGTCAAGGTGATGGGTGCCATAACTCGCAATCCCGAGTTTGAATCTCTGTAGAGTACAATTTAAAAAATTCTCTAACCTGTATGATAATATTATTTCTTCATATTAAAAAAATTCACTTAATATTATCAAGCATTATCCTGTAGGATCCAGGGATCGCACTTTCAGCTCTGTTTGGTGTATATTTGTAATTCTCTATAATAACCTCTATATACCTAGATTTCTGTCATAGGAATCTGGAGTGACTATGTACTTAGACGAGATTTAATTACTGGGTTGATATGTGGGTGTGTCTGCTATGCACGAATATACAAGCAACTTTTTAGCATCATTTTTTGGTGATGTGTGCAAGGTCGAGGGGGTATAGGTGTTGGTGTGTGCAGGCAAAGCAATGGGTGCCATAACCCATGGACCCGGGTTCCAATCTCCATAGAGTACAATTTAAAAAATTCTCTAACCTGTATAATAATATTATTTCTTTATTTGTTTATAGTAAAAGTCTGGGGACATCTTAATGATATAAACCTTTTTACCAAGCTTGGTCAAAATCAGATTAGAAATAGTCTCTAGAGTCATGACAAGCTCATCCAATCAGATACAAGATCACGCTATAAATATGCACTTTCGTTGTTGATTATGGAAATCATCTAAAATCTTGCTTATACTGAAAAGCCTCTATGCCAGGATGCTTTCTGTCAGAGTTGGTCAAATTTTATTAAGCAGTTTTTGAAAAGATAAAGTTAAGTGTGTTTTGATTGGTAGTAAAGAACACCATATTTCATGGTGGATTGGCATAATTTCTATATAATAGTGAAAGGCCTTCAAACTCTGGTGCTTTCTGCCAAATTTGGTCAAATTCTGTTAAGGGGCTTTGTTTTAACTCACCTGTGCATAAGGTCAAATTAGCTTTTGGTATGGTCCTGTGGCTGTTTTCTGCCTTTCAACATTTGCTTGTTACCACTCTGGAGACCATGTTTTTGATCTGATTTGGAATATATATTTATATGATCAATATCTCGCACAAGTTTCAAGTTCCATGCATATTACTGAAGTGATTTTGCATCTGATTGGCTGAGCTTGTTGCCATTCTGGAAGCCATATTTCTGATCTAGTTTTGACAAAACTTGGAATATATGCGTATATCATGAATATTTCTCAATAGTTCAATAATGAGCGAGATCTATGTATATTACTGAGGTATCTGACATGCCATTTCTGTGAAGAAGTCATATTTTAAAAAATTATTTTTAGTAACACTGGCCATATTTGACAGAGTATCAGCATCATTTGTAAAAATTTGAAAGACCTTTATACCAGGATGCTGTCAAATTGTCAAAATCGGTTGAGTGGTTTATGGAAAGTTTTAAAGATTTTTCTATTTTTAGTAATGGTGACCATATTTGATGGCAGATTGGCATCATTTGTACAAATATGAAAGTCCTTTATGCCAGAATTGGTCGAATTCTGTTCAGCAGTTGTAGAGAAGAATTTGTTGAAACATTTTTTAAATCTTTAAGGATAGTGACCATATTTGCTGGCAAATTGGCATAATTTGAACAACCTGAAAGACCTTCATTCCAGGATACTTTCTATCAAATTTTGTAAAATTCTGTTTTGCGTTTTTTGAAGAAAAAAATCATTCAAAAATTATTTCATATTTTTTCAAATAATGGCCATATTTGATGGCAGATTGGCATCATTTGTATAAATTTTAAAGACCTTCATGCCATTGTGCTTCAATGTAAAATTCTATAGACCAGTTTTTAAGAACTCATCTTGGTGTTTTTCTATTTTTAAAAATGTAATGGTGGACATTTTTGATGGAGGATCAGTATAATTTGAACAGTTATGAAAGACCATCATGCCAGGATGCTTTCTTTTGAATTTGGTCAGATTCTGTTCAGCGATTTTGGAGAAGTTTTTGAAAGGTGTTTCTATTTTTAGTAATGGTGGCCATATTTGATGGTGGGTTTGAATCATTAAAATAAATTTGAAAGAGGTTGCTGTTAAATTGGGTCAAATTCTTTTGAGAAGTTATTTTTAGGTTTTCTATTTTAGTAATGGTGGCCATATTTGGAGGGGTGGGGGGATTGGCATCATTTTAACAAATATGAAAGACTATATGAGGATGCTTTCTTTTGAATTTGGTCAAATTCTCTTGGGCAGTTTTGGAGAAATTTTTTGTAAAGGTGTTTCTACAGTAATGTTAGCCATATTTGATGACTATGATAATTTTTAGTAATGGTGTCCATATTTGTTGGTAAATCAGCATCATTTGTACAAAATTCAAAGCCATCTAAGCCAAGATGCTCTCTGTCAAATTTTGTCCAGTTCTGTTGAGTGGTTTTTCAGAAGAGGTAATTAATAGGTTTTTCTGTTTTTAGTAATGGCAGCCATATTTGATGATGGATCAACATCATTTGAACAATCTGAAAGACCTTCATGCATGGAAGCTTTCTGTCAGATTTGGTCAAATTCTGTTAAACAGGTTTTGAGAAGAATTCATTTAAATGTTTTTCTATTTGTAGTAATGGTATCCATATATTATGGTGAATCATTTTAACAAATTAGAAACAGTTTCATGGTAGTATGCTTTCTTTCAAATTTCATCAAATTCTTTTGAGCAGTTTGAGAAGACATTGTAAATAACAACTGTGAATAGATGACACATGACAGACAAAGGACCATACCATAACTCACTTAGCCTTATGGTCAGGTGAGCTAAATATGCAGATGTTCTATTTATGCCTTTGACTGAGGTGGGGTGGGAATAATTTTCTCTCTCTCTCTACCTATCTCTCTCTATTTATAAAAGTTCTAGAATAGTTTTAGTAATAAGCACTTTATCATACATATACCTTGCACAACTGTGTACAAGTGTTCATCATACATTTACCTTGTACAACTGTGTGCAAGTGTTCATCATACATGTACCTTGGATGACTGTGTGCAAGTGTTCATCATACATATACCTTGTACGACTGTGCAAGTGTTCATCATACAAATACCTTGGACAACTGTGTGCAAGTGTTCATCATACAAATACCTTGTATGACTGTGTGCAAGTGTTCATCATACAAATACCTTGTACGACTGTGCAAGTGATCATCATACAAATACCTTGTATGACTGTGTGCAAGTGTTCATCATATAAATACCTTGTATGACTGTGTGCAAGAGTTCATCATATAAATACCTTGTATGACTGTGTGCAAGTGTTCATCATACAAATACCTTGTATGACTGTGTGCAAGTGATCATCATACAAATACCTTGTACGACTGTGTAAGTGATCATCATACAAATACCTTGTATGACTGTGTGCAAGTGTTCATCATATAAATACCTTGTATGACTGTGTGCAAGTGTTCATCATGCATATACCTTGTACGACTGTGTGCAAGTGTTCATCATACAAATACCTTGTATGACTGTGTGCAAATGTTCATCATGCATATACCTTGGACAACTGTGTGCAAGTGTTCATCATACAAATACCTTGGACAACTGTGTGCAAGTGTTCATCATACAAATACCTTGTGTGACTGTGTGCAAGTGTTCATCATGCATATACCTTGTATGACTGTGTGCAAGTGTTCATCATACAAATACCTTGTATGACTGTGTGCAAGTGTTCATCATGCATATACCTTGTACAACTGTGTGCAAGTGTTCATCATACAAATACCTTGTATGACTGTGTGCAAGTGTTCATCATACAAATACCTTGTATGACTGTGTGCAAGTGTTCATCATACAAATACCTTGTATGACTGTGTGCAAGTGTTCATCATACAAATACCTTGTATGACTGTGTGCAAGTGTTCATCATGCATATACCTTGTATGACTGTGTGCAAGTGTTCATCATATAAATACCTTGTATGACTGTGTGCAAGTGTTCATCATGCATATACCTTGTACGACTGTGTGCAAGTGTTCATCATACAAATACCTTGTATGACTGTGTGCAAATGTTCATCATGCATATACCTTGGACAACTGTGTGCAAGTGTTCATCATACAAATACCTTGGACAACTGTGTGCAAGTGTTCATCATACAAATACCTTGTATGACTGTACAAGTGTTCATCATACAAATACCTTGTATGACTGTGTGCAAGTGTTCATCATACAAATACCTTGTATGACTGTGTGCAAGTGTTCATCATGCATATACCTTGTACAACTGTGTGCAAGTGTTCCACAAATGATTTATGGAAAGACCTAAGAGCTAAGTTTGTAAGAAAGTACTATGTGGTATCCAAACTTAGCATCTTGACAGTATTTCAGTGCAAGTAAAAGCAGAATGCCAGATCAATTCTCAGCTATCAAATCTTTAGGAAAAGTCAAACAGTTACATTATTTGATCATAACATGAGACAAATCAAGTGAATAGAACAATTTTTATTCAGTGGTAAACATATACTAAATGGCAAGAAAAAAATATACTTGAAGGCACCTGTTGTGCTTTTCAAAAGAATGAACACAATAAGTTTATAATGCCTGTAGATAGGAATATATTGCTGTATTGCATAATACAATAATTTTAGCCATTAGAAAAAGAAATCAGAGAAAAACTCTTCTTCAATTTTAATGGCACAGATGAAATATATTACAGGTGTGTTTATTTTGTTTCATGGATGCATCAAGTAGGCAATATAAGGCAAACGACCAAACTGATTTTTTTCACAAAATAGTTAAATTGATTAGCAAATGAAAAAAGATAAAAGGGTCGAAAAAGCAAGTCTTAGAAAGAATTGTCTTAGCTTCATAATAATTCATGCCAAGTATGATGAAAAATTTTCAAGGGGTTTAGGAAATATATACAAATGAAAAACATTAACCAAATCCTTAACAAACTTTGGATGGTGCTGCCACTAACATAGGCTCGACAAAAGCTATCAACTTTTTCCTATTGGTCTAAAATAATGTAAATAAACAGATATAATGAGTCTATTTTGAAATGTCAACAGGTACACTTTGTGCATTTGGGTGTGCATAGCAATCACTTTTATGAACCAATCCATGTGACTCATGAACTACCCATGATCCTGAATCGAGGGTACTTGTATGGTTTGTTTACACATGTGACTCATGAACTGACCATGGCCCTGAATCAAGGGTACTTGTATGGTCTGTTTACAATAATATTTACTGTTTAAAAACCTCAAATTATTCTTGCTAACCTATAGGATAATTTTAAAGGCATACTTGGGCTTTAATTTTAGAAAGTGAAGAGCTTATTTGATAAAACAATTTAAACATTAATTATGAAAATCCAGGGCAATGAAAAGACAAAATGAATACATTTGTACTGGACAAATGGAAATTACACCATTTTGCTACCAAGAGTTGGAAATACCAGTTAAAATATGTTTTGTGCAAAATGGAGATTGCTCTTTCCTCAGTGCTGCAAGTGATTTGCTTCCTTCATCATTCTTTAGTGGAAATTAATATAATAAAATTATGGCATATGTTGGAATAATGACATTAAAGACAAAAACAATCATTTTGTGACAGATCTTTATGCTAATTAGGAAAAAGAACTTTGATAATTGCCCAAACTTTTTTCCAAAGAATATTTATTTCCAGGATTTTTGTGTCAGAATATACTTTAACTGATCTAAAATGTTTCACAAGTTGTTTAACTTGATAATTTTTTGTATTTTATGAGAAATATTCCAATCTCAGTATAAATTAGCAGCCCATATATCAAGAACAAGCCCACTGAATGAAAATATTGGATTTAAACAGTCACTGATAACTTGAAGGAAAAATGGGAATATTTACCTATGAATACTATTACTTCTATTTGCAATTAGCTTTTGGAAAAATTGAATTTATATATTTAAAACCTTTATCAACACATTCTGGTAAATGGATTGTTTATAGTAATGTCAAGCATATTCAAATGCACAGAAAACATTCTTTTTTCATTTTCAACTTAACAATGTGGATTGTTATCATAAAATATGATGATGAGAAACGTCTCAGCTATGTACATTAATGTATTTCTTTGGATAAGAACATCCTAAAATGACTGCTAAGCATTGCATGCTGATGACTGCAGCTGGCATTTATGTTCAAACAGTCATGAGGAAAAAAACAGGAATGAAACTTCATATATATGCAAAAGTATTCGTATTGGTTAAAATTCATCACATGTGAGATGATTATGAACATTTACATTTCATATATGATTACAGCTCCAAGCTCTCATGCTGTGAGATTTCTATACATAAAGTTGTGAAAGAAGCCTATGAGTTTATACATGAGAGTGATCAAGAATGCAGAAGACTCTGTGGGTTGTCCAGTTACAATGGACATCTCAAATTACGTCTGGAGTTTAAAAACTCGAAAAATTGATTCTGCTTGTTATTCACTTCTCTTTTCTTATCTCTGAAAAACCTTTATATATGTGAAGATTTGGCACCACTAGATATATCGGGTTAGCTGCCGTGTCATGGCATGTCACACGAAAAACATGATTTTTTACTCCCAGCCCCCAACAATGTAGTTTTCATAAAAGCATGATTTCCCATAAATCTTATCAAGAAAAAAAAGAGAAAAACATTTTTGTACACTACAGTATAAACAGTAAACAGTTGTGATTTGCATATCTTCACATTTAATGCTTATGGAATACTATCACCCCTGAGCAGTTTATACAGTTAATTATCATAGAGGCATTCAAAAGTTAAATGCAGTCTGAGATAAACAACCACCATTCCATGGATTTTTTAACTGATTGACAATAGCTAGGATGTTTTGTGTTGCTAGTCCTGCTGTGAGAGAACCTGTTAGGCTAATTTGCATAGGTAAAGTACACAATGTGGAACAACCCAAATCATAGAAAGTTAGGTAAATCAGAAATGCCTGTTGAAAAAACAATAGCTATTACACTTAGTTGCCTTGTAGGGGACAGCTGAGTTCATCTTTGTTAAGCATTGCTGGCTAGTTCATGATCAGCAGCAAAGCTACTTCGAGTCAGATTTCACTCCAAACATATACTCATGACAAAGCAAGATTATTTTGGTAGTTAGAACAGAAGTGGATCATCTACCAACAGGAAAGCAAGATTATTTTGGTAGTTGGAACAGAAGTGGATCATCTACCAACAGGAAAGCTAGATTTGACAAATAATTAGTGTAGCCATTGCATGTTTGACACTCCCTTGCAGATGCAGAAAGATAATTTTCATTGCTCAGAAAAATTAAACAAGGCCTTCAGGGAAGTATAAACAACATACTGTATATACTCACGTATAAGCCAGGTCCAAATGCAAACAACATAGACTCTGATCTGCCATGTTTAGGTCATTTTATGCACTGTGGTCGGTTTTCCATGTTCCATGAACAAGCTTCTAGTTTTATTTAATGTCTGTGTGGTCATGATTGTGACTGTGTGCAATGTGTGTGTGTGTGTGTGTGTGTGTGTGTGTGGTGATGATAGATGAAAATGCTAAGTTTACCAGCTAGGTTTGCTTGGAAGTTTATTAAATTCCTCAAAAGAAAACAAGTATTTAATTTTATTTTTTTCCAAAATTGAATTTCCAGTCATTTTCTACAGGCTTGTATGACTTGTATATAACTTGCTCTCAACTGTACAATGTCACTTTGATAACTCATGGTGACCATAGGGACCACAAAACCCACTTTCTGTGTCTCAAAAAAAAATGCACCGCTGTCTGGAAGGTTGACAAGTGTGTATCTGATGAGTATGCATTAGAATTTAGGTGCTATATTGTATATACTCACTTACAAGTTGTGTCCAACTGCAAACAATATAGACCCATACCAGCAGATCAGGGTCTATGTTGTTTGATTGACTGATTACTCCTAACAAACTGTATAGACCCAGATCTGCCGGTGCATTATGCAATGGCAGATCTGGGTTTATGCAGTTTGCATGTGGACCCAATGTATAGACAAGTACATACAGTACATGTCCATTACGTTCTGTACATATTTCATCAGATATTGCTTAACTTTATGAGAAACAGCTGGGCCATTTTCACATAAAGAAAATTGTTTATAGAGATAATGTGTGAAAAGTGATTAATGGGTTGAATCACATTCTTAGCTTTTGTTAATAACTTTATTCATAAAAGAGAGATGTCAATTTTAATTGGACAACCCACTGTGTCACCTGCATTCATGATCCCACCCATTCATAACCTTAAAGGCACCTGTTTTATCACACTGTACCTAAGAGAGATTGGTAGCCATGATGGTGGTCTTCACATTCATCAGGTAAAACATTTTCAAGCCAGCTATCATAGCTATGCTGGATTTGGAGTTGGCAAAATTGACTAGATTTTTTTACCACCATAGAGTTAAAATAAAAATCAGAATACTTGTAAATATTTTGATTGATTTCGGCAAAATTGAAAAGAAAAGCTTTTCATGGACAGATGCAAACCACTCCACACACTACTGGAACAATGGATCTTTACCATTAAATGTTGGACTTGCAATTTCAAAGAATAACAAACACTAAAACTATCAAAGGTCAACTCAGTAACTCTTAAACAATAATATGTCCCAGTTAAATTATTACTCATAATAAAGTGCAAACACAGTAGCCACAGCAAACAAGTGTTTGTTTGAGAAGTTTCCTGCAGCAAAACTATCCCTGTCTGCATCCCACAGGAATCGGCTCCCAACTTTCACTCCCTGGTCAGCCTTCTGACCAATGGTCACCACACTCAGTATTTTGTACCTGGTACAGAAAAAAGAACAGAGTGAACATTATATAAACTTGTTTACTAAAAAAAAAAAATTAACATGTCAAACTTACACAAAAGCAAAATTGTCAAATTTTCACAAAGTTGTGGCTTTCAAAACAATTCTCAAGTTAAAGCCACAGTGGCTCAGTGGTTAAAGCACTCATCTCATGACCAGAAGGATGTGGGTTCAATTCTCACCATCAGATGTCCCTAAGAAAGACACTTTACTAAACTTGCCACTGTACAATATAACCTACAAAGTGTTGCTGTGCCATACAATTCTAATTTTTTTATAAAAAAAAAACAATTTAATTCTGTCGCATTGAAAAGCTTCATTTCTGTCAAAGGATGTTCCATGACATGTTTCAATGGTCATATTGATTAAATGTTTCCAGAATTTCGATGCAGAGATTAATTTAGATGATTTATGTACCTGGGAGCTATGGTGGCAGAATGCTGAGCATAATCAGTGGACTACAGGTTTGAATGCATGGTCCCTTTTGGTGTTTTATCCAGTATTTTTAATCTGTTATAAAACATTTAAAGTTTACTGCATTTTCTCACTTTCAACATGTGCATGTTACACTATAATTTATTTCAGTTTGAAGATGGATCTGAGTTGACAGAACGAATTGAATAACTTTCTGGATTTTCTAACACAGAAACAGAATTCTGTTTCCAAACATGTTCATCTGCAAGCCATAATTACTTTCCACGTGTCATGAACTGTCCTACTTTACTAATAATCATGTAATTAATTATAAAGTAAGTAATTTATATAGTTTTCTTTTATAATTTTTAAACTATATGTCACCAAATTTAAATTTAAATAGTACTTTTGTCTATGTTATTGATGTCTTAAAACTTGTCATAAACTTCTCATATCCTTCTACAGTACCTTAAATCCAACTTATCAACATGTGTGAAATTTAAAGAAATCAGTTAATTAAAAATGGGTGCAATGTACCATCATAACTTTATCACCGGCAGATGTTTGCTCATATTATACAAATTTCCCTTTCATATACAACACCAACACAAAAACTACAGTTCCTTCATCATGAACATTGATCAAATTTTTTTTTAATACACCTTCTTTACAATGTAAACTGTGTAGCTGATGGTGATTTCATGAACAGAAATTCTTTTTTGAAATTACAAAAAAAAACCAGCACTCTAAGCATCCTTATGCAGCTATGGTTATTTTTCTCTGGCAAATAAGAAAGCACTATTTTAACTAGTAATTTCCTGCATCTCTTCATGTTACTCTGAATTTTATTTATCCCTTTCTCCTTTGTGAAACCCACAAGTTTCCCTTCCCAAAGTTTGGATCAAAATACCAAAAACTGTTGTGCAAATTAAAAAATGAACCCCAAATTTTCAAAAGTTTGAATCAATTTACAGCAATGTAGGAAGAGTTACATAACACTATACACATGTATACTGATGCTGATAACATAATCCCCTTGCTTCAAAAAGCATTGGAACAAAACCCATGTTAGCAAAACATGACTTCAATATAAGTCTTATTCATTTAATTTAAATCATGTTTATACATGTATGTGTGACTTGTGTTAATAATACCATACCTTTCAAAATTCAATTCTTTGACCTTGACCTTGATTTCCTCTGCCAAAGTCTTGGCCAGCAAAGAACATTCAATGGGGTCATATTTTCTTTCTGGATAGACATAAAATGACATGAGTTATAAGATTATGCATAATGTGACATCTCGGCTCTAAATTCTGAAGATCCTTAATCAGCTGCTTGTCTATATCAAAGGTTCTTCCAGTCCATCTGTTAAAAAAATTATGTCTTTATATTGTTGTATGAAAGAAGCTCATTTTTCCTGCAGCTTTTGTTTCAAACAGTCCATTTCTTTTCTTTAGCTCATTAATTTTTTCCCCCTCTCCCTGCTGTAGAAGAATACCTTATTCATTTCTGATCACATTTTACTCAAACCTTTGACCTTGGATGGACAGCCATTTACCCATGCACCTGTGCTCCTTGGTTCAATTCTTGGCTATGGTACTGCAGAGATTAACACAATCATCCCCATTATGTGGGCACAATAGGGAAGTCTAACTTGAGGCAATAATATCTCTGCATCAGGGATGAGGCTTGCCATGTCCCTGGTACAAATCTTACTCCCCAAGGGTTAGATTTCCATATCCTGTCCGTACACATGGGGAAAATCCTTTTTCTCATCCAAGGCCACCTATTGCTATTTTCTAGCCAAAACTCTACAGAATACAAACAGTGGTACACTTTGTGCATCATAATAAATGTAGAGAAGACACAGGGTTCATTAAATCACTATGGTAGCACATGAACTTAACTACCCCTAAGGGTAAGATAGATTTAACAAGCACAGGGTAAAACATTAATGGGCAAGAAAAAAATGGTTGCCCATCCAAGGTCATTGGCTTCCACTGGGGCCTCTGGTTTTCTCTGAAGTCTCTGGTAATCTCTGGTCTTTCTGATTTTCTCTGGGGTCTGTTTTTCTCTGACTCAAAAGATCATATTGTACAGCCATTATGACTGTGTGGTTAATAAGCTAATAGAACTTCAGAGCTCAAAAAATTTCAGTTGGCTACTTGTCCTGCAGGGCAAGTGACTTGGAACTCTTACTTGTCCTATGTCAATTCTACTCAATCTACACTGTACATGATAATGTATCTGCTTAGAATGCCACTTGTCCAATCTGATCACTATTGTCAAAAATTGACTAGCCCTACCTCAGCCAACACTTGTAAATAAAAGCAGACAAATGGAATTTTCAAGCCCTGAACTTGTTGCACAAGTTATGCAAGATATACCTGAAGCTCCCTAACAAATAGTCAATCAAATAATACATGATGATATACCATATATTCTACCTTACAAGTCGAGTCCAACTGCAAACTGCACAGACCCAGATCTACCATCACATAATGTACCACAGATCTCAGTCTATGCAGTTTGTTAGGAGTAATAAGTTGAACAAAAAAATAGACCATGATCTAACAACACAATATGGGATGGCAGATCAGGGTCTATATTGTTTGCAGTTGGACTTGCCTTATAATTAAGTATGTACAGTAGTTATGAACCACTACTTGCTAAAATGCAGGAACCCTATAGTAATAACCTTCTACATTTATCTGTCCATCCATATGACATCTATATAGATACAATTCCTTACATAATCTTTCCTTCAGATGTACGTTAGCTTTTTCAAGATCATTTTGATTGCTGCCTTCCTTTCAAAGTTATTGCTTTTTCTGATCCAATGTTTGATTCATTTATTTCTTAATGTTGCAAAGGACCAATAATGACTGTGACATTTGCTTGATTCACGTACCTTCCAAATTTGTTTTCAAAACATTATCAATAATCGTTCGAGCTTTATCTGAACGAAACCTTCGTGGAGGCTCCATTCTATATGTATTCTCATAATGAATCTGAAATTTAAAAAAAAAACAGATGCAACAATTCTCATGCAGAATCTTAAATAATAAGAAAATGGATGATGTTCAATTGTAATCTGAGACAAGCCTCTCGGACAGGTTTAAATATGAAACAGCATGAAACTTACTCAGATAGTCCTATCTAGAAGATTTACTTGATTTAAAGTTATTTCATAGTCCTTTGGCTGAGAGGCAAATTCAATGCTAAAAATTCTTTTTATGTGTGCCAATAAATGAAACCAATTTCATTCATAAATATACACATTATATCCCCCATATTTTGTAAGAGTTTGCTGTAATTTCAGTCTCCGTCCCACACTCCCACATGGGAGACAATATTCCTTAGATTTGAAAAAAAAAAGAAAAACAAACGTTTTGAACTGAACACTGACTGACCAAAACAAAATGAATTAATACAATAATGGTAAACATTTGTATAAACATAAATGTAGACACATTTATACCCAGCCTTTAACCTCAAAGTTTTTTTGCTTGTTCCACATGTAACAGAGGGACAAAAGCAAAGGAACAAAAATAGCTGCTACAAACTCTCTGTGTGCAGCACAGATTGATTGTATCCATTGATTAAAAGCATGATCTTCACAAAACATTCATACAATTTTCAGTTTTTGAGATGTATAATGTAGGGAATTATTTCACAGTAACAGTGGTTCCTGGCAAGTGAAAGCATTAAAACATAATTAAATGAAGGAAAAATGGGCTGTGCAACAAAAGTTAAGCATAATAGTCTCTACTATTGTTAATTCTGAGGTACATATTATTTTTGCACTTATGCAACGGACACACAAATAGACATTTACTCGCTCTATTTCTTTTTTGCATTTCTTGCCTCATCCTCCCATTGAACTTTTCTTTTTGATTGTGATTTCTCACTTTCACTTTGCCTTTCTCTTCTACCTTCTGACTTTTCTCCTCCAATTCTTTCCGCCTTACTTATTAAAGGTTCATGTGCACATTTGTCATCTGGTGCTGCTTTGCTTGTTTCCAGGACTTTGTTCTTCTCCATTTCTAGGTTTCTCTACTTTTCTCTGATTGTGGCCAACTTGCCATGACTTGGTTAGACTTGAAAGAAGTCATATGTATCATCATTTTAGCAACCATCAGGATCTGATGAATCAGCTGCTTCTCTTTTATAGCCATATCTGATTTTGCCCTGCCTTAAACTTTGTAGTATCCAAACTTGACTGGGCCCCCTTATAACTTAACTCCCCTTCCTTCAACTCTTAGAGATTTAACCTTCTCTTTTATTTCTTCTAACTTCTCTCTGACAGCTTCTTTCTCTGCTTGATCCTTGCCTTGTTTCACTTTCTCAAGTTCAGTATTAAATTTTCCCTCATCTAATCTCCTTTCATAGGGTGATCATGAATAGGCAGACCCCACTGACTCCTTGGTCAAAGGGGTATTCTCTGGTTTACCATTCAGAGATGATAAAATTTCACTGAGTCCTTAACCATGCAAATTCCACTGATGGTTGTTTCAGCCATTTTTAGACCTCTCCTTGGCATCATCACTTCAGTCTTCTCAGGTAAACCTCTCTCTCTACTTTGGCATTACCATGTGGTAAAACTAATGCAGCTTTAATTACCTTTTCTAGTGTTGGGAATTTACAACTTCCATACAATGCCTTCAGTATAAAAATTTCTTTCCAGAAATGATCTGCTCTAGTGTCTTCCATCAGTGTCCTGATTTCTCTGTCCATTCCATACAGTTTCCATTCACCCAAAATATATGACATTTCTTGTTTTGGTTGGAATGCTCCTGTGATTTCTTAAATACACCTGACAGACTGTTATATGTTCTTCTCTTTTTGCTGGAGTTAGGCAACTAAGGCTTTGAAGTAATGTCTTAGAATGAGGCAGTATAGAGATCAGTGTTCTCCAGCAGCACTAATGAATGATCTCATTCCAAGCATCTCTTTTCTTTGCTGATCTCTTGGCAACCTTTCAAGCTCTTCCCTGTTTTTTTCACCAATTACTATCTCAACATCTAGTAGTTGGCTCTTTGCACTCAAGTCTACCTTTGGCAAGTCAGTACCATCTACTTTTTGGAGTACTTCTGTATTCAGAAACCATGAGGCTAAGTATATTTGGGGCATATGACTAAAACAAATAAGAACTTGTTAAATATTGGTGTAATACTTATTAGGAAACATAACTGCACTCTTGTCTAATGCTTACAGACCTTCAAGCCAGGAAGATCCTTACATAGTTAATACTCTTATGTGTGGTCTTCTCATCTTTCTGAAGCTCATCAATGAAAACGGATGACTTTCCATTGTTCATCCAACCTTGGCATTGTTTTGTCACATGGCAACCATTGAACTTCTGTGCATTGCTGGAACATCTTTTTTTCAACATCAAGATCTAGCTGAGGGGATTTATAGTCATCTCCTGGCTACACTGTATTTAAAGAGGGATGCAGATCCAAGCCTAACTGATCTGTCTCTTTTTTATATGCATATAGATCCCTGTCAAAACTAGTGTGTACTACATGGATGTTGCAGGCTGGAATGCTGGGAAGTTCTTGATTAGAATTTTCAACCTTCATTAGTGACTTCAATGAGACAATGGTTTTATTCACATCTGGATTGTTCCTATTCAAAACAAGTAGTTTCCAATGGGAACTTTGTCAGCTTCCATGGCTCCAAAGATCTCACCAGCAACTTTCTCCCCTCCTGCATGGCTAAAAATCAATGCTTTATTGAATCTACATCAAATTTCATCATGGGTTGGTGACCATTATTTTATTTGTAAATCCCTCTGCTTCTTGACCTAAGCCTGTGTTGTTTCATCAGAATGTAATAGAAAGGGTGATTTTGAGTGTTTCACATCTTTTAACAGTGTATCGTCCAATACCATCTCCAATCACATGATACAATTTGGTCCTGCTTAACTGGAAGACTTGAGTCTGGGAAGATGGCCTGGAATATTGTGCTTATTCCTTCAAAAAATCTTAAGCTCTAAGTGCTTGCTGCCACTTTACCTCTAGCTGTACGTTATTGTCCTCTGATTTACAAGTGTAGGGCATAGCAACTACTTCAAGACCCAATTTCATTTGCTTTGCATCTGTTGCTGGTCAGCAAACTTCTGATGGCCTTTCACCTTTGATGCACTGCAATATTTGAAGTTTTCCTGAATTATCTCACTTCATATCAACATCACAGTATATGAAGTAACCATGCAGGTTATCCTTTCCCCTCTGTACCAATCCTTCAGAACTTGCCCATTATACAGTAACACTGTCTAACCAGCTACTACAAAACTTTGTTGCTCTTTATGGCATTTTTAATTCTACATAAGGATCATTTTCACAACCTGAAATGGTATTAAGAATACTGACTGCATACATCAGAGCTTTGGCAGTACCATGAAATTAGTTCTCGAAGTGCCTTGAAATTTGTTCTTGAAGATTACTAAACTCCAGAAGACTGGGAGCTTAGTTAATTTATAATATCTAGTTTCAGGATTCATCAGATAAAAAGGTGGACCCATGACAAGAAATTAAAAATCTAGGATGCTGGAATTTTTTCAAACCAGAACTATGTAAACAGATTTTTAACAATGTATTTTAAACATCCTGCCAAAGGAACTCACCCATCATCTTGTGTTGCAGCTACATCGTAAACAGATTTTTAACAATGCGTTTTAGACATCCTGCCAAAGGAACTCACCCCTCATCTTGTGTTGCAGCTAAATGATACACATGTACTATGGGTTATTTACTCTGGTTCTCTGCTCTACTAGATTTAGATTGTCAGTAAGGCTTCGAAATGGGGGTCAGAAGACCCAAAGCACACTTGTGCCATCAGAAGAAGAAATGCACGGATGAATTCTATTACTACTGTCCTACTCTGATACAAGTCTGCACTCCATGTCTTTCTGTGTCTGACCATTTTAACATATATAGGTCAAGCACCCTTTAAATATCTCATATATTGGATTTTGCTTGTGTAAATGACTGGATGCAATAACTATTTTGTCTCATTATTCAACTGTGTAATAATCAGTGTTAATAAGTTCTACTTAAAAGGGGAAGAAAAAAACATACAGATGGTTATACAATGTACACCACAAGTACATAGTAAACAACAAATACAGTGACAATACAGAAAATCTAGCTATTGTATATGCCAGAAATTTAAAAGAAACAAGCTTTTTGTGCCACAACAGTAACTCTCTATAAAAGAAATGGAGGTTAAGTAGTCTTACTGTTGTAAAAAGACTGGACTTAAAATAACAAAAATATAATACAATATAATATGCAACATGCATATGCAGTTATAAAAAAATCATTAAGAAAAAAAAAGAAAAACATGCTCAGAACACTAATTCTTTCATTTTTATAAGATACAAGATGAAAATCTTGGATTTTTAGGAAAGATGTATGACATTATAGGATAAGTCAGAATTTATAGGATTTTATAGAACTGCTGAGCACCCTTAAATTATTGTCATGCTCAGTTTACATACTTGTTCCAAGGTACAGTTATTATTACCATCAATTATGCAGTTGTTTGGATAGAAAAAAAATTATTTTTCTTGCAATCTGAATAATTTGTGTGCAAATGAAAATTATAATTTTTCCTTGAATATCTTGTCCAGAAATTATTATCTCTATGGTATACTGATGTGCCTGACACATTCAATGCCAATCAGAAATGTGGGCTAGGTAAACTGAGTTGGATAATATCCTTGCTTGGAAATAAAGAACACTTGCATGATGATGTTTTGTATTTTTCTTTTACAAATAAAGAATATCGGTTGCAGTTCTTGTTGTTTTTTTTTTCTTTTTCTTTTTGCAGATTTGCCATTGGAGGCAAGTGTGCACAGAGGTCTAGTAGTGTTAGATACATTTCCAACTGAGTTATCTTTTTCATTAAGAGTGACACACCTCTTTTCACGCATGCACCACCGAGTCAAAACAAAGGTGGTGATAAACAGAACGGATGGGCAGTCATGAAAATTTGATGGCCTCTGCATAGGAAAGGAAGTATTGATTCTTAATGCAGCATGTATTGAAAAATAACATTATTTTGGTCCTCTCCACAAAACACATGTACTAGTTTACAACTAGAAATTGTTTATATAAGGCGAAAGAGTGGCAAGAATACAGTGATCCCTCTGATAAATAAAAATCTTAAGATTGGTAAACTGCCAGATTCTGGCCCTCTCATCCAGCAAATAGATAACAAAAGCTGCTAGGGACAGAGGAACTATGACTATAATTACGGTACAGTAAATCCTGTAAAAATTGAAACACAGGAAAATACTTGGGATTTAAAAATTTTAATTTCATGGTATTATTTCAAATTTTCTTTTTGGGGGTAAAAGAAGAATTTCACAAATCTGAACACGTGATAAATAATTTTAAAAATCTTTTTGAAACCACCAAATAATTTCATTACATTCTATCTGCTTTTCAAATTTTCAGTACCTTATTTTTTAATTTTTTATTAAAAGCATGGTTTAATAATGTTTTGTGTCCTTTTATTTCCCCATTTCATGTTAGAATTGTGACCTTTCTGGCAAACACACACACCACACACATATCACAATGTACAAGATCACCCAATCTGAGTTTTTCTTCAATTAACTCGCATACTTTTTGCCTTCTAATCACTGACCTACCATTTAACATCCACTTTTTGCACTATTAAATATTGTTTCGAGTAACAATCTGTTGTCTGTCTAATCACACAAAAACTGAGTTTTGATAAGGAAAGCAATTATTGTTCAGACCATGAAAACCCATAAATCCAGAATTCCAGGATTGATACTTAAAAATTAAGTTGCCAATAGTTACAGACATTACTGTAATTCAGTTTATGTGAGCCTAATTACAGAGAACGACAGTGGGTATAAATATAATTGTAACTGATCAATCTTAAAAAGTTTTGAAATATTTTAGTATCAGCATGTGCGTGGGTGTGTGGGTGAAAGAGTGACAGACAGAGATAGACAGGGATTATGAAAAGAATAAACGATAACTAAACATCACCAGGGTGTATTTATGTCTTGGAATTTTAGTTCAGTCACTGTAAAAGGGCGCTATTAGAGCTTTTGAAGATTATGAGGCAGGCGAACTTCAAGGCCTCCTGGTGGTAATGTCAACCTATTTATCTTCTCAGTAGTTTTGCACTTTATTCTTCCACCATGCAAAACAAAGTACTTTGCAACTAAGGAAATTTATGAGGAATCAAAGGATGTAGCAGAATGTGATACCATGATACCATCCTTAATGAAAAATATAGCATGTTTGTCAACTTAACTTGCATCTTTCTCTAAATACAGGTGTTCTGCAATGATCTACAATATTAATTCATATCAAATTTTTATAGAGATATTCTTGAAACAAAAACAGCATGTAACTGATACTTGTAAGGGAACATTTTGTAAACACCATCACTGATCTTCATGTACTTGCAAATATTTGAAAATACAGATTGTCGTATTGGATATATTAATGATTTAAAAAAACATGCCAGGCAATCAAGGATCTAGTCTATATTTTATTGGCATTATCAGCTAAGATGGATTGTCTATTTCATGGATGTTTCCTGTGAAGGTTGTTTTGTTTGAAGTGGTTAACTGACACACCTGATCTGACTTGATGGTGTCTTATCTACAGCAATTTGAAATACCAGCTGGCTCTGCTGAGAACTTGAGAAGGTATGAATGTTTGAATAATTGTACTTGATTCACTTGCTTTCTTTGTTTATGATTAATGGCGATAAACACTCAAGTTTGGGGCATCTCATGACATTGATATATGCTGCAATTTCAACAAGTATGTTATTAATTACCTGAACAAGGCATCTCTCTCTCTCTCTCTCTCTCTCTCTCTCTCTCTCTCTCTCTCTCTCTCTCTCTCTCTCTCTCTCTCTCTCACACTCTCTCTGTATACAAGACAGAGAGAGATAATTCTATATATACAAAGGAACTACTTTTATATTACATTTGACAAAATACTGAATGTTTTCAGTGACTTTCCATATTTTTTTTTACAAAGTTATGTTGAATAGCAATACCTGTTTCATATTTTACAAAGTTATGTTGAATGGCAATACCTGTTTCATATTTTACAAAGTTATGTTGAATAGCAATACCTGTTTCATATTTTACAAAGTTATGTTGAATAGCAATACCTGTTTCATATTTTACAAAGTTATGTTGAATAGCAATACCTGTTCATATTTTACAAAGTTATGTTGAATAGCCTGTTCATATTTTACAAAGTTATGCTGGATAGCAATACTTGTTTCATATTTTACAAAGTTATGTTTAATAGCAATACCTGTTTCATATTTTACAAAGTTATGTTGAATAGTAATACCCATTTCATGTTTTACAAAGTTATGTTGAATAGCAATACCTGTTTCATATTTTACAAAGTTATGTTGAATAGCAATACCTGTTTCATGTTTATAAAGTTATGTTGAATAGCAAAATACTGAATGTTTTCAGTGACTTTCCATATTTTTTTTTACAAAGTTATGTTGAATAGCAATACCTGTTTCATATTTTACAAGTTATGTTGAATAGCAATACCTGTTCATATTTTACAAAGTTATGTTGAATAGCAATACCTGTTTCATATTTTACAAAGTTATGTTGAATAGCAATACCTGTTTCATATTTTACAAAGTTATGTTGAATAGCAATACCCGTTTCATGTTTTACAAAGTTACCGTATATATACTCGCGTATAATCCAGAGCCAAATGCAAACAACATAGACCCTGATCTGCCGTCAAATAATGCGTTGGCAGATCAGGTTCTATGTTGTTTGTTCTACTGATTAGTTCTTACAAACTGCATAGACCCAGATCTGCCTTCGCATAATGTGACAGCAAATCTGGGCCTATGCAGTTTGCAGTTGGTATGGGATTATAAGCGAGTATAGACGCTATGTTGAATAGCAATACCTGTTTCATGTTTCAGTATGACTTGCTCAAAAGTCTAAAATGACAATCTACAAACCGTGCCTACCAGTGATGATATTATCATTAACTCATTAGTGTATCTTATTTTAAATATTCAATTTATGCAATCTTTAATTTGTGTTGCATGTTGTGTATTTTGAGTGGCTATTGTGCAATCATGCTAACAAGCTCAGTAAAGTCAGACAACCAAATCAAGATCCCCCTGCTGCAAGCAGTGAAGGCATAATAAAAATAACTTTTCTACCCTTGAAACATATCTGTATATATACCTTCTTTCCCTTGCGGTCATCTTCTCGAGGCTCACAGATGTAGGAAGTGACGCTGGACCCAGCAGGATGTAGTTCTCTTCTCTCTGGTATGTCAAACAAGCTCGACACCTTGCCACCTAGAGTGACAGTTGTATCCATGTTTTCCTCCCCAAAGGTCAGATATTCTGAAGGAAAAAAAAGCTGTAAATATTAGTCACAACGGATCCAAGTGGACACACTTATACAGCCCTAAGCCAAAAGGGTTTACCATGAAGTACCATGCACATAACTGTAAACTTCTTTCAATTTGCTACAACCTATGCAAATTATCTGGCTGGATGATAGGAAGCTGACATAAAACTTTATAAACTTGGCTAATTTTCCAATGAGAGGATAACTTGACATAAAATTCAGTGATACAGTGGGATGTTTCTTTTTCAGATTTTGCAGAGAAAGGGTTCTGATTCTGCTTGACATTTAAGTTCTACAATTCCAGGGCAGCAGCGTGTAAGTTCACAATATTAAATAAAAGCCCCATTAAAAAATGTTAAGTTTGATCCATTGATAATTTATTAGGCGAGTCCAACTGCAAACTGCACAGACCCAGATCTGCTGTTGCATAA
Source organism: Margaritifera margaritifera (assembly GCA_029931535.1). Classification (NCBI taxonomy): domain Eukaryota; kingdom Metazoa; phylum Mollusca; class Bivalvia; order Unionida; family Margaritiferidae; genus Margaritifera; species Margaritifera margaritifera. The sequence continues at coordinate 125,335 of JAQPZY010001552.1, forward strand.
TGCTTCCGGTAGATCTGGGTCTATGCAATTTGTTAGAAGCATTCAGTAGAATTAAAGGAAAGCTATATATCTTACACAGTTGATGACAAAGAGTTGACACAACAAATCCAAAGCTATTAAAAATATTTGCTCTATTTGTACAAAGTTGGGTAAATTTACCCATCAGTTTCTAAACACTTTATTGAGGCTTTTTTTCCATCTAACAACAAATTTATAACATCGCAAGTGAAACTGAACAAAGTATGCCTCGACTAATATCAGCGCTGAGTTTTAACTTAGTCTGATTGAAATCTATGCACAGTTAACAGAAGTTTTAAGTTTGTTTATAATTGGTCATAAAAATGGTCCATATTTAAGCCAAATGGTTGTTGGGGGGAACAAAAAACATTTTTTCTTACACTTTGTTGAAAGAAATATAACCATTAAAAAGTGACACTTAAGTTGACTTGATGAATGATAAAATGAGACAACAGAATCTTGATTTTTTTCCTATTTAAATGAGACTGTGCTGCTGAAGATGCCATCCAAGAAAAGTAACAAAAAAAAAGAAACAACTAAATCAAAAGGTTAAATGAGAAACATCTATGTAATAGATATATCCATACTTTTCTAGCTGTATGAGGAAATAATTGTACTTTTTCAAAAGTACTGTAATACTGGGCAAGCCGCAAAGGGGCAAGTCTAATATCACAATACATTGGAAAAACTGTAAAATTATTTTGCCATGCAGTCCAAATAATATGGATATATCTGATTTAATCCACAGTACATTTATTAAAAACATTTTTAAATGTATTGTTTACAATGCTGGATGAACCATAATATTTTGAATTACGTATCATTCCTTACGTCCCCTAATGGGAAAGGCCTTACCTAATGTTGTGAGAACTTGTATCCAGACTCCCTTTTTCATAATGGTGCAAATAAAATATGTTTAAACCAACTTCCCTAAAAAGAAAATGGACCATTCCAACTTTGCTGTACTCCTTCATTAGCATAGACATCATTGTTGCATGTGTATCAGTTGATGCAATCACATTACCAAGTATACATAACTATACATTCAAAAATGGACCATTCACACTTTTTGTACTGCTGGGAAATGATGCAGTAATGTTTGAAAACCATCAAGTGAGGACATGGATGATACCGGTTTTAGCATTTGAAAACCATAAAGTGAGGACATAGATGATACTGGTTTTAGCATTTGAAAACCATCAAGTGAGGACATAGATGATACTGGTTTTAGCATTGTCAAATTTTAACATGTGGAATGGTGATGATGAAGACGATCTTCTGAACCAGGCTCTTGACAAAGTAGAAAACAAGTCCATATGGCATACCGATGAAGTAGACAACATGACCTCTTCTCAAATAGGCAAGGCTCTTGAAGATACTGGAGATGTGAAGGATTTTACCTTGTCACAAACCATGGAAATCTACAATTTAACTGATTTAATGGATTAAGAGTTTGATCTTTTGGAAAGCATGGACAAATTCTTGGAGGACAATGTGGATGGACAGAGGGTTAAACAGATAACGACTAAAGATGAGATGATGCCTTGATTTCATAAAAATGCAAATGATATTGATAAATTTATAAATAAAACAGACAGTAAAATTACCAGGCATTCAACAAACTGGGCATTTCATATTTTTCAGGCATGGTGGAAGAGTAAGGGCTTTTGTGTGCCACAGTAAGTAAACTTTTCATATGATGATGTAATATTAATGGATGAATAAATTTGTAAATCAAAGTGGTCAAAAAGGATAGGACTCTGTACACCCCCGGATTTTTTGGTAATATTTGTGCTGCTATTTTGAGACATTTGTAACACAGTGGAATACACTATAAAATTGTATGTATGAGAAAGATGACAGATTTTTTCATTTTCATAAAGCACAAGATGCACAAAGCTTTGGCATGTGTGTAAAATAGGCTGATGAAGTTATTTCAGAACAAGAAGTTCAATTATGGACAAATCATGTTGTTGGTGTGCAAAGTGCAAAATCTTTAAAGGATTGATTAATTCTTAGTGTAGCCAATGAATGTTTCAAAATACTGCAGATCTTGTCACACTTGTCAAATGGTAGGAAAACCCAATCAGAAGATACCTAAGGCTCATCTGCAACCTATTCCTGCTTTTGACGAACCATTTAGTAGAATAATGGTAGACTGTGTCGGTCCCTTACCCAAGACCAAGTCAGGCAACCAATACATGTTGACCATAATGTGTGTATGAACAAGATTTCCAGAGGCAATTCTTTTGAGAAATATTAAAACTAAAACCATTGTAAAAGCGTTGGTAAAGTTTTATACACTTGTTGGCGTTCCTAAATCTGTCCAGTCTGATCAAGGATACAATTTTATGTCTGGAATTTTCCAAGAAGTTATGCATCAATTAGGCATCCAACAGTTTAAATCTTCTGCCTATCACCCTGAAAGTCAAGGAGCTTTGGAAAGATTTCATCAACCTTTTAAGAATATGATTCGATCATATTGCTTTGATACCGGGAAGGATTGGGATGAGGGTGTTCATTTGTTGTTGTTTGCTGTTAGGGAATCAGTTCAAGAGTCATTGGGTTTTAGTCCCTTTGAACTGGTTTTTGGACATAAGATCAAACGATTAATCTTCTCGACTATGTCTCTGATTTCCAATATAAGTTGTCAAAGGCTTGTGAAGTAGCAAGGACTAATCTTCACACTACTCAGTCACAAATGAAATTAAGGTATGACAGAAATACACAGGAAAGGAGTTTTCAGCCTGGCGATAAAGTTCTGGCTCTCTTGCCCATACCTCAAAATCCTCTTCAGGCTAAACTTTATGGTCCTTATACCATTGAAAAGAAAGTAAATGACTTAAATTATATCATTAACACTCCCGAGAGGCGGAAACAGAAACAACTTTGTCACATAAATATGTCAAAGGAGTATTTTGACAAAGATAGCCCAGTTAATTATTCAATTAATTCTGTTGTACCTGTCCCACACAGTGAGGATGTAAATGATGGAATACAATCCGACTGTAGTGATTCTGGTTTAACCAACTTTTGGAATTCAGAAATATTGAACAATCTGGACCATAAACTTTCACATCTACAACAACAGGAAAGAAATGAACTAAAACAGCTAATACATGAGTATGAGCACTTGTTTCCTGATGTTTCTACATGAACAAATAAAATCTATCGTGACACTGACATTGTAGATTCTACACCTGTGAAACAGCATCCTTACAGGATGAATCCTCTCAAACAGGAATATTTTAAGAAAGAAATTCAATATTTACTGGAGAATGATTTTATACAACCAAGTAAAAGTAACTGGAGTTCAGCATGTATTCTTGTTCCTAAGCCAGATAATACATTCCGCATGTGTACTGACTATAGAAAAGTTAACAGTGTCACCAAAACGGATTCGATTCCAATGCCAAGAATGGATGATTGCATTGATAAAATTGGAAATGCAAAATATGTTACCAAGTTTAACCTTTTAAAAGGATTCTGACAAATTCCACTCATGGAAAGGGCAAAAGAAATCTCAGCATTTGTAACTCTATATGGGTTTATCAATATAAAGTCATGCCTTGTGGTATGAAAAGTTCTCCTGCAACAATCCAGCATCTTATGAACATGATAACATCTGGTCTAGATAAGTGTGACACATACATCAATGATTTCATTATCTACAATGACACCTGGGAAGATCACTTGGAAACCATTCGGAAATTCTTCGATCGACTCAGAGATGCAAATCGGACGATTAATTTAAACAAAAGTGAGTTTTGCCTAAATTGCTTGTGTCACATTTTTAGGACATATTGTGGGACAAGGTCAAGTGAAACCTGTAGAAGCTAAGGTCAAGGCTATCTCTGAATTCCCTGTGCCTGTTTGTAAAAAGCAACTGATATGATTTGTAGGTATGGCTGGATATTATCGGAAATTTTGCTCAAATTTTTCCATAACTGCCGAACCTTTGACAAATTTGTTGAGTAAGAAATCCAAGTTTCATTGGTCTGACCAGTGTCAGGAATCCTTTGATAAATTAAAGACCATGCTTGAGAATGCACCAGTTCTGCACCAAATTTCAGCCAATTATTTAAAATGACTGTTGATGCAAGTGATGTAGGGGTTGGTAGAGTATTGATTCAAGAAGACAAAAATGGTATGGATCATCAATGTGCTATTTTTCTAAAAAAACTAAACAAGCACCAGAAAAATTATTCCACAATTGAGAAAAAATGTGTGGCTTTGATATTGGCTTCACAACATTTTGAAGTGTATGTTACCTTGGCTCTTTCTCCGGTTATTGTATACAGTGATCAAAATCCCCTTACTTTCATCAACAAAAATGAAAGATAAAAATTGGAGATTGTTGAGATGGAGTTTAATATGGCAGAAATATAATACTGACATTCAATACATTAGGGGAAAAGACAATGTGATCTCAGATGCACTCTCACATGTATACAAGTACTATATTGCTTTATTTTGTGTAATTAAGCATTTGAGTTCAAGGCTGGTTTTGTTAGCAGCTGGACTGTTATTTCCATGTCTTGTTGTGACAAAAGTCAAGTACACAAAGTAATTTTCCATTAAAACTACTCATATTCTGATGTGAGAATTGTCAGGTACACCTATTTATATATATATATATATATATATATATATATATATATATATATATATATATATATATATATATATATATATATATATATATATATATATATATGTGTGTGTGATTAGTAAGCAATATATCATTCGGGTTCTAAAAGTCTTGATCTAAACATCAGTCTGTAAAGAAGTTATTTTAATAATCAGATGTTAAAGTTGTGAAAACCAGATATAATTTAGATCGAGGAATTATTTATTTAAAATATTCATTGGAAATACTAAAGTGCTCATAGATTTTAGGACTTTTTGGGATCTATGTTCATTCATTCAAAACATTCTGGATTACATCATTGTGGTACATCAGGTCATTCAAGACTTGTGGTACATCAGGACATTCAAAGATACTGGAATTCATTCGAAACATATATTTTTGGACTTGTGATTAGGACACTTAGGATTATTTGGACTTTAATTCACGTTATTGAAAGTGTCTTTTGAATTTTCACTTTAAATTGTCTAGAAATAAATTGCTTGTTGATTTTATTTACACTGTTGGTTTCATTTTCTTTCTGTTACATATTTTTAATACCTAGAGTCGTAACACCTTGTAGCACCCAGTTAAAGTGATAATTCAAACATTTTAAATGTTCCTGGTGTGGAAAATCTGGATAAGTGCTAGGACACTGTTGCAGCTAAATTACCAAAAGAAGTGCATCCTTTTAAAGCTCTATCTTCTACTAGTGCTTGTAACTCAGCAGTGACTGACTTTATTTAATTGACCAGTTATGATGCAATATTTGACCATTGTTCATTCACTCCAAAGTAGGATCCTATAGAAACAGTTATGACTGTAGAATTTTCCTCATAATAAGATCAATTTCATGATTGTAATTTTATGTACAATCAAGCTCTTTAGTTGAGATTGTAAAAAAACAAAACTAGAAAAAACTCTCTCTCTCTCTCTCTCTCTCTCTAGCACTCAACACATGACTGCTGTGGTAACATGGTGTCTAAAAACAGAATAGTACAAGTAGCAACAAGAGTCCCATGAAGGGACTGATGCTCTACTGGGCAAAATGAATTTCAAGGAATTCAAGATAAGGCCATTTCTTCCTTTTAACTGCTGAGTGTTGAAATCATCTCTGATATTCTTTAGCGAGAACAAGATTTTCAAATTAGCTGCTATGGTCGACATACTGGATGCCAGATTGGCACCAGTTTCATTTACAACAAAGCAGACATCATCAGAAGTCTTTTGGTCAAAACCCTATGTCATAATTATCATCCATTTAGGTGGAGTAGTGACAACAAGATTTTTAGAACAACTGTAACGCAGCCATATTAGATGAATGACTGGCACCATTTTCATTCAGGTCACCAACTAGGTATCATAAGAAGTCTATTGGTAAAAACCCTATGTTGATATAGCCATCCATTGGGAGTAGAGATAACAATATTTTCAAGATAGCCACCATGGTGGCCATATTGAGGGTTAGTCATTTTCATTCAGGACCAAGTAGACACCATAAGAACTCTTCTGATAAAAATCCCATGTCAAAATGACTCCATTCAAGAGGAGTAGCTAAAACAAGATTTTGAAGATAACCACATATTGGATGTCAGATCAGTACCATTTTAATTTAGGATCAACATAACATTATAGGAGTCTTTTAGTGAAAACCCCATGATGATATGACCATTCAGAAGAAGAAGCAGTGATAACAAAATTTTCAAGCTGGCCACTGTGGCAGCCAAATAAGACCCAATATCAGCACTATTTTCATTTAGGACCAACTAGACATCAGAAGAAATTTTTGAGTGGAAACCCCATGTCAATATGACTTTCCATTCAGGAGAAGTAGCAACAACAAGATTTTCAACATGGCCACTGTGTGGCATCCATATTGGATGTCAGATTGGCACTATGTTCATTTAAGACCAACTGGACATCATAAGAAGTCTTTTAGTGAAAACCCCACATCAATATAACTTTCTGTTCAGAAGGAGTTGCAAGAAGAAGATTTTCAAGATGGATGCCAACTAGACCATGGGATGAATGTGTGTGTAAAGTTTCATGGCAATCCTCAAAGTAGTTTAGGAGGAGTATTGATAAAAAAAAAAAATTGTGCTAATGGACGGACGGACAACAGACCATCCCATAAGCTCTTCTGGTCTATGACCAGTAGAGCTAAAAAAAACAATACAATGATCAGTACAATTATTAAGAAATAACTGTACTGAAACTTTAAAGGGAAAGATAAATGGCTGTGGATTAAAATTAGTTAACTGCAGCAAAGTCTGCTGGCATGTTCCAGTCCCTATTCTTTTGTAGTTATTGAGATTACACTATCCAAATACTCCCACTCCCTTTGCTCCACCACAACCCCACACCTCCGCCCAGGGGATTAGATCAAAATCTTAAGGCTGCAGGCTATATAAATTAACCAATCTCATCATATTCCAAGAGTCATGCCACATTATGCAATGCACTTTTATATGCATCAATGAATAGACAATACATAGTCTCCATATTTTCTTCAAAACATGAGGAGACAACAAGTTTGCTCAAATAATTTTACAGTTTTGGGAAAGAAGATCACAGAAGATATTCACTATATATTCACTATTTCAATAGACAAGTATTGTATCTTTGATGATAAACCGTACATTTTGCAATCCTGAAAAATGGCAATATTGTGCAAATAAGCAATTTAGTTGAAGATGTAAAATTTGTGAATATGAATCCATGAATGGTTAGTATGATTTTTAAAATAAAATGTTTTAAAAAAGGAACAAGATATTCAAAAACTGATGAAATTGATTTGGGGGAATTATGCTAAGATTTATGTAACAACTCATAATCCCTTTTTATAACACTGGTCATGAGAGCCATAAAAGTGACACATGTTATGAGTGAGAGAACCTTATACTTTGGACATTCCAACATGGCTGTGTCATAATAGTGCATAAAAACACAAAAATAGTGTATTCAATGATGTGAAATCACATTATAGTTTTCATGTGACAAGAACAAACATTAGGTGAAAATTATTCCAAGCAACAATGATGAAACAAAATTTAGCCAATTTATGGAATCCATATTCATACCCTTGTTGTAAGAGAGACAGTGATATACTGCGATGGCAGATCTGGGTCTATGCAGTTTGCAGTTGGTATGAGCTTATCTGTGAGTATATATGGTACTGTGGGGTTTTATAGTCATGGACCACTGTATTTAGGTAATGTGAAGCCAGATTATTTGGATGAGTTAGAATATTCTGAGCACTATGTCAACTGAGCTATCAATTTTTGTATCAAGGTCTATAATCAAAGGTATGAATAGTCTGAGAAAAACGGCGGCAAGATCACAACAGAAATGTAAACCTGATATAAAGATTCCACTGCGTTAAATGTCATTCAATCTCTTGCAGGTGTATTTCTCACACACAAGATACATTTTAAATGAAGCATGAAAGAATTGTTTTTGAACTTTAGGAAGTTTAAGGAGGGAAAATATAATTAGTTCATTTGAAATGGGAAGTTACCAATAGGTAATGATTTAATTCAATAGGGCCAAATCTCCAAAGACTTTAAAGAACACTTAGAGGAAAATTTCTGTCAGCAGTATTTGGAGAAAATGATTAATGATACATCAACAGAAGACACCAGTTCAATACCTAAGACTTACTTGAACGATATATTTCCATTTTTATCTAATCACTTGTGTTCCTTCCATGTCTGAATGCATCCACTGCACTGTAATCTACTTTAGATGTATAGCTAATCTTTACATGTGTATATATAATATTGTAAAGACTGATAGTGTTTACCATGGCAACCATACAATTATCACAAAGACAAGCTAAGTTTGTGATCAACAAACTAACAGTACATCAAGGTAGAAAGCAAAGAAGAAATGCATCCTGGAACTAATCAATTTTCAATAATTGAACATCCTTGAAGCAATAACTCAGCACGTTTATCTGATTGAATGGGCCAATAATAGTTTGTCAGCAGACTGCTTCACCTGTTTCTTATGGAAAACAATATGATTGCTTTTCTAGCAACCAATCAACAAAACAGATGCCTTCTGTGATGCTGTATTTTATCACCTCAAGATTTACCACCAGAAATGGTCTATACAGGAAATTTTTCTCATTTCCATTTAAGCAACCATAGATTAAAATCACTCAATCTGAGTTGTCACCAAACAAACTGATTACACACAAGTCGTGTAAATCATGGCTAATTAAACACACCTTTCGTTCATGCTTAATCAAAAGAAGCTTAGAATTATTGATTATTAATTGAGCTTTTATTGACTTTACGAAGAGGTAGAAAGTATAAGATTGGCAGCATCAATATTTACCTAAGCCAAGGTTAAAAATTAATGGAAGATATACAAAAAGTTTGCTAAATTAAACAGTTTTCTCTATGCACCTAATAATTGCGGTCCCACTTGACAAAGTCATTGGAATCCTATAGTAATCACATGGCCCAGTTGGCCAACTGTCCATCTGCATGTCTGTCTGTCAACAATTTGGTTTCTGCAAGTTAACTTTGCTGGGAATCATTGGATTTTAAACAACTTTCATACGCAAGTTAATAATGATATGACCTCAAAAGAGTTCAATTTCTAGCCTTCTGTGTTATTATTTACAGGAGTTAAGGCCCCAGATTTGCCTGTCCTCCTAACTTTAGTGTCTGCAGCTTAATTTTACAATAGATTGTTGGATTTCAACCAAATTTTGTATACAACTCTATTTTCATGATACCCTGAATGAGGTTAATTTCCATCAATGACATCATGTACAGGTGTTATGATCCCTGATAGCCCGTCCACTGGACTTTGATTTTCACAGTATAACTTTACCAAGGTTTCTTGGATTTCAACCAAAATATGGTTTTTACCTTTATACTGATCTGACTTTAAAATGAGTTCATTTCCAGTGTTCCACAATAACAATTACAGGAGTTATGCCCCCTGATTACCAATCCTCCTGACTTTTGTTTTCACAACGTAACTTTACCAAGGATTGTTGGACTTAAACCAAATTTGGCATGGAGCTTTATGTTGATGATACCTTGAACAAGTTCAATTTCCAGCATTCCAAAACATGAATGACAGGAGTTTTGCCTGGTGATTGGCCATCCTCCTGACTTGGGTTTCTGCAACATTACTTTACCAATGATATTTGGATTTCAACCTTTGGTATGAAGCTTTATATTAATGAGACCTTAAATGAGTTTGATTTCCAGCATTCCTCAACATCATTTAGAGGAGTTATGGCCCCTGATTTCCCATCGTCTTAACTTTGGTTTCTGCAGCATAACTTAACTGAGGATTTTTTTAAATTAAAACCAAATTTAGCACGCACCTTTATATTGATAAGACCTTGAATTAGTTATATTTCTAGCATGCCATGACATTTACAGGAATTATGGTCACCCAACTGTCTTTCCTCCTGACTTAGGTTCCCACAGCATTACTTTATCAAGGATTGCTGAATTTCATCCAAATTTGGCAGGCAGCTTTATACTGATGAGACTTTGACATGAACTTAATTTCCTGCATTCCACATTATCATTTAGAAGAGTTCTGGCCCTGATTGCCTGTCTGCCTGACTTTGGTTTCCACATCGTTACTTTACCAAGGATCATTGAATTTCAATAAAAGTTGACTTGCAGGTTTATACTCATGATACCTTGAATGAGTTGGATTTCCAGCATTCCACATCATCATTCAGGCAGTTATGGCCTTCAAATATTCTTCTAACTTTGTTTCCCAATACAAGTTCCTCTGTTTATTACTGCCCAGTGATGACAAAGGAAATAATTGTCACAAAACAATAGTTACACTTTTTGCAGGGCTTCCCATGAGGTAGAAAATATGTATTCCTTTCTCAAGTTACTCCTCAGGTACTCCCAAAAAAAATGTTTTTGACAATTTTTGCTATTGTTGTCCAATATGGGATCCATAAAAAAATTAAATATATAGCTCCAGACCCTTCAAATTAAAGCTAAAGAGTCCAGGAATCCCCTTAATCTATTAGGTCATCCTTAAAATATTTGTCTGCTGTTCCTTGACCTATACTTTTTTCTGCATGATTTTACAAAATTTGAAACATTTGATATTGGCAGACATCTGAGAACAAAAATAAATTCCCCAAAATTTGTTGGAAAAAAGAAAGTAACTGCAATTTTGATGGGTCAGTTGGAGGACTGCTAACGATATATTTTTTAAGGATGGCCTCATCCTATGGAAAACCTTGGGGTTTTTTTTACTGTAATTGACCCACTTGTGGGCAGGAGAGCTAAGATCAACAGAGATCTGCTTTCTCAACTAGCTCACTTCGATTGTTTGATATCAGAAAATTTTAAGCTTAATTTACAAAGGACAGGGAATATTTATAAGACGTGCAATTGTGGGATTTGCACTAATTTCTCATAAATCACAGCAAAAATTCAACATAATACACGAACATCATGCATTATGTTTTCAAACTCTACCTTTATTTCTTTGTTAAATCCCTCCTATTTTTAGAAAATTCCACTTTTTTTTAAATGAAGGGGGAATTTCCCACTTAACTGTTCAGTTCTAGGATAGACCCTGAATGGACCTATCCAAAATTTGTTCTAAGCCCTGCCCCCACTCATTTAAATAGGAAAATCTTCTCTAATTCATGATAAAATAAGAAAATGTACAGATTTATTACATGAACTAAAGCAAAGAGGTGTCCAAAATTTGTGCAAAATCAAAGTAGTAGTTTCTGGGATATTTTTGCCCAAAGTTACTATGTATTTCATATATGTCAGTCCAGTTTGTGGGGCATTTCCCACATGCTGACTCAAATTAAGCTCCAACAAATTAATTTTTGGGGAGAGAGGCATGGGTTTGTTTGGAAAAAAAAGTGGGTTTTTTTGTTGGTTTTAACTGCACTTTTAACACATTATTGGCTTTATCATTCCAAGGAAATAGGAGCTAAGTGCCTTTCCCACTGACACACCAAGGCAGCCCACTTGGGCTGGCCTTTGTGTGTATCAAACCTGCAACCCTTGGATTACAAGTCCTACACTCTACCAACTGAGCTACCTTGGATCAACAACAAAAATGTCCAGCTTCCAAGTAGCTTGAAAAAAATATTCTTGCTCTGATTTGTAGAAAAAAATCCACTTATTCCATTGATTATATTAGTTGAAAGACAAGAGTCTCTCGAAGGGATTGATGCTCTACTTGGCAAAAAGAATTTCCAGGAATTCAAGATATTACACTCTTCAGCAATAACAAAATTAGCTGCTGTGGTGCACATACTGGATGTCAGCTTGGCACCATTTTCATTTAGGACAAAGTAGACATCATTAGAAGTCTTCTGGTGAAAATCTCATGTCATAATGGTCATCCATTCTGAGGGAGTAGAGACAACAAGATTTTTAAGACAGTTGTCATATTTAGGGTTAGTCACTTTCATTAAGGAACAACTAGACACCATAAGAACTCTTCTGATAAAAATCCCTATGTCAAAATGACTTTCCATTTAAAAGGAGTAACAAAAACAAGATTTTCAAGATGGTCACATATTGGATGTCAGATCAGTACCATTTTAATTTAGGATCAACAAAATATTATAGGAGTCTTTTAGTGAAAACCTCATGCTGATAGAAGCATTCATTCTGGAGAAGTGCTGATAAGATATTTAAGCTGGCCATTGTCGAAGCCATATTTGACATCAGATTGGCACCATTTTCATTTAGGACTAGCTAGACATCATAAGAAGTTTTCTGGTGAAAACAATATGACTTTACATTCATTCAGGAGTAGTGATAACAGGATTTTCAAGATGGCCACTGTGGCAGCCATACTGGACCTGACATCAGCACCATTTTTATAATAAGTCTTTTGGTGAAAACCCTGTGTCAATATGACTTTCTGTTCAGAAGAAGTTGCGATAATAAGATTTTCAAGATGGCTGTTGTGGTGGCCATATTGGGCTTCAGATCAGCACCATTTTCATTTAGGACCAAGTAGACATTATAATAAGTCTTTTAGTGAATATCTCATGTTGTCATGACCATCAATTCAGGAGAAGTGATAACAAGTTTTTCAAAATGGCCACTGTGTGGTGGCCATATTGAATATCAGATTGGCACCATTTTCACTTCAGACCAACTGGATATTATAAGAAGTATTTTGGTGAAAACCCCATGTCAATACGTCTTTCTGTTCAGGTGGAGTTGTAACAACAAGATTTTCAAGATGGATGCCATGGTGGCCATGTTGGTTGTCAGATCAACCATTTTCATTTAGAACAAACTAGACATCATAAGAAGTCTTTTAGTGAAAATCCCATGTTGATATGGCTTTAAGTTACACGATGCAACTACTCACACCACATATAAGCCGATATCCTTCCCACTGGCTATAGGTAATTAGTTAAGCTAGTGCTAGACAAAATTGATTGACATGTCCAAAAGGTCTGCTATTACAATGCAAAACTTCACTCTCATTGGCAAATCACCCATGCACAAGGTCTTATTCTTGCCTTGAACTTCAACATAGCAACTCACTAGTTTTAAAGCTCAATATGTCCATACATGCAAATTTAAAAGTAGTGTAGCCAACTGCTGTAAGATTGGTTATTTCTACACCATCATCTATTTCTCACCAGAACAGATTATATCCCAAAAACTTGGGACATTGAATTCCACATGTTTTGGTCTCTCCATGGGATGCAACTAGCTGCTAACATGCTCACTGGATCTCTTTCTCCCAAATCAGAGAAGTACATCAAACTACCATATACTTACACATTAAATGATCAGACCCAGAGACAATGCATTGATCCTTACTACTGAGACAGTGTATCATACTTTGTATGTATAATATAAGTATTATGTAATATGCAGAATGAAATTGCCAGGTCCTGACTTACAATCATTTTTTTATGATGGTATATGTAAGTCCACATAAGTGTCTTCCTGGTAAGTATATGTGGTACTAAACTATGATGATAACAATGCAGCATGATAGCAATGAGTACCAGGTCAGTATAGGAAGAATACTGATGGGGTACCATGGAGGGACAAATAAATACAAACCAACACAAAATATACATTTATTATATAAAGTTAAAGTTATAAAATAATTCCTATGCAGGTGTGGCATGGGATGATTGTTTCAAGAATTATCCTGGATGAGGTTTCAGCCATGTTTTGGGCTAGAGACAGGTGGCCATTACTGCAGAAAGTTGAAGGTAAACCATAGCAATCACAGATAGTATAATCTGCCTTTTAAATAAAATTAAATAGGATAAAACAAAACAGAAGCTCAGAGACTAAAGTTAAATAATAATCCAATGAAATGGACTGGAGTACATTAAAATAAAGAACTGCGTCAAAGTTTCATTTTTCACTACATTGTTCTCAATAGTTCCAGTTTTCTCTGACCTTTCCAAACCTGTTGTACATATCTGGATAGTTATGTTGGGAAAAGTCAGGGAAAAGTTGAACTATGTTCTCAGTTCTTCACCTCACATCGCTGCCACACACTCGACCCACTGCCTCGCTTCTGGAGGTGCATCACAATTTCAAGAACGTTGTCCAAACTGAAAAGATACTCCAATTATATCCAAAGGTTGATGTGTTTGACTTAAACAACATAAACTGATAAACTGCAGGTCCCATGCTGGACAATCCACTAATGTTTTTTTTGTTTTTTTGTTTTTTTTTTTATTAGTGGGGTTGGGGGGACTAATAATACGTCGTATATTTGATTGTCGATGAGTGGTCTATCTGCGCTAATGACGCGATCTTGCCAATATTACTTTTAACCTACTGAATATACATCTAGCAGCCATCTGGCCCATTAAATGAAAAGTATGCCCATCCTTCAAATTATTACCTGCTAGACTAATGAATGTGTTATAAGTATTAATTTTATGACGTTACCCTTTTCGTCTGCACTCACGTAATGGGTAATAGCAAAGGTACCTCGAATGCAGGAACGCTAGATAAAATGTGAAGCAACACTATGGAGCGGAACAAAACCGACCAATTTCAACAGGACAGAGTTCAATGATACGGAGAAGAAAAAGAAAAAAAACAATGTGCTTATCCACAAAAATCAAACAAGAAGAAAATGTCTGAAGTAAGCGTTCGGTGAGAGGAGCTGGAAATCAGAATGATAGAAGTATGGTAAGCAAGAATAGTGGATTACTGGGAAATAGTTTTAATTTACGTGAGTCACTCTGAAGAAACTCGTTTTGTGTCACTCAAGCCAATAATATATTTACAGCTTATCAGGTTTTTGCCTGATTTGATTGCACTCTGAAACAAGTCTAAATATAGAAGGACAATATAAATTAAATCTACAGAGATAGTGGAGATAACGCGATAAAGTTCAGATAGATGCGGTTTCAAACAGTAGCTCTAGTTACAGTCCTTGCTGTTACTCAGTATGAATACAAATACTCTCTTTGAACAAACTAAATTCTGTTTAATTTTACCCTTACATAGGAATTTTGGTTTTTACTTTAAATCATCCATGAAAAACAATCAGATGACATCATACATTTATTTATTTTGTCACCAAAGCAATATATTGATAGATGTAGATTTTGTAAAATTAACTAACGTAACGTTTCTCATTTAAATAAGAAATTCAAGTTATATTTTCTATCCGAAAAGTACGCTGCTTATGATAATAGCAACTTGGAACACTTTGATAAAAATGGATTTAGCACAAAAGGCATTTTGACTTAGTATACCGGATGTCTGTGTCTTATATGAAAATATATATGGAAAGATGGGAGAGAGAGAGAGAGAGAGAGAGAGAGAGAGAGAGAGAGAGAGAGATTTAAGGACCATGAAACTAAATATATGTATGTATGTATGTATGTATGTATGTATGTATGTATGTATGTATGTATGTATGTATGTATGTATGTATGTATGTATGTATGCATATGTATGCAAGATAAACAGAGAGAGATGGGAACAGGGTTTAAAAAAAACAGGATTTGATACAGACAATGCATTTATTTACATATGTTATTAGATATCGTTTTTATCTTGGGTCTATATTTTTATCTTGGGTATATTTTTTCAAGTCTGAGACAATAGTTGAAGCAAATTTGATGAATTACAATTGATTTTTAAAATTTACAACATACAAAGTAGCAGTGATTCTCTATATGCATTTATTGTAAACGACGAGTCCAAGGGCCCCCAACCTTGGCACCGTTATATGTCTGGGATAATAAAAGTCTCTTAAGAAACAACTAAATTCTGTATTTCTTTCCGCCTGTTTGTCTATCTGTGTGTCTGTCTGTTCGTTGCGTGTCTGTCAGTTTGTGTTAGTTTATATTTATTTCTCTCCTTCTCGTCCTTCCATTTTACTCTGAATTCTCCTAATCCCACGTCTGCTTCGCCTTCTTTCCCATAACTCATATGAATTCAGTAATTTCGCAAGTGTCATGCGCCAAAATGGAAGACTTAGTGAATGATTATTATATCCTAGAATGAAACCACGTTGATTTGATATAATTTTAATCAAATTGGCGTAAACCCAGAGTGTTGGGTTTGATTTTATGTAGAGTGTGAAAACCCTTTAAAATGCAAAAAGACTGAAATGAATGTATGCGCTTACGTCAGAGACTTTGCACTATCAGATGCTTCGAAACTGGACACAAATGTGGGGGGGGGGGGGTGAGAAGACTTTTGACATTTTTCGATTAAGGCGTAATAACTAAAATAATAAACACAAAATTTCTGTACGCATGTAGCAAATTAAACTAAAGTCAATTGATCACTAGTTCCCATTCTCAAATTTGTGTACTTTAAAGTTATGGTTTAACACTTTTTTTTAATAATTAACCGAATTATTAAAAACAAAAATAAAGAAAGCAAGAAAGTGTAGTGTACGCATTGTTACACGTGTACTACAGCTTAAACCAGAGACAGAAAATATGTTTTCCATACGGGTAACTTTAAGCAATTTATGTCACTGGAAGTCGTTATGGCGTTCTATGAACATACACACAAACATATATATGTGTGTATATATATATATATATATATATATATATATATATATATATATATATATATATATATATATATATATATATATATATATACTTTAAGACACCGTGAACCATTTGTTTTGACTAGTTTTACTACTATTCTGGTACTCCCGCTCGTCTTTGTTGATTTGTATAAAATCAAATTTGTGCGACATTTAACGAGAGCACAATCTTTTTGCGGACAAAAAAAATATATAATTTGGCATGTATATATAAGAATCACTAATACAAACCATAATTATAAGAATGACTGATAGCTAGATTCATTTTTTTTTTTCTTCTTCAAAATTGATGGTATACGAAAAGGATTAAAATTACAGATACCGATTGACAGTTATTTAGTAGCGGTGAACCGGTATTTTTAGTGGTTCATATCTTTAGATAGAGGTTCACCTCTTTAAAAGTGTGGTCAACTGCTTTTAAATAACAGTTCACAGCTAACGATTTGCGGTTAGCCGGTATTTTTTTTTTTTTTTACAATATACCGATTAACAGCTATGTAAAAGCTGTTCAACGCGTTTGAATATCGGCGAACCAGTATCTTAGAAAGGGTAAAAACTCCTGCCACATTTATTGTAGTAATGGATGTCTAAGAGATTGAAATCAGATCAGAATTATTATATATTGGTTACAGTAAACACTTGAATCTGTATTATACGGTAATATTTCTTTCTGATAACAAGTTAAACTCCAGTTCATTTTGTATGCACTGAATTCACTCAGTATTTCAGGCATTCTAGGTAAATTCTTATCTTTCACCAGTAATCTGTATTGAATCTGGTGTAGGGCTTTCAATAAGAGACAGAGACAGAGACAGAGACAGAGAGAGAGACAGAGAGACATAGACAGACAGAGACAGACAGACAGACAGAGAGAGAGAGAGAGAGAAGCTGATACACACTGAATGATATTAGTACTAGGTAAACTCAATATTTCTAGGTTAAACATGCCACACTATCCCATGTAATTTTATAATTGCTCATATGTCCCAGTAAAGATGTGTTCTGTTCTGTCATAATTTACTACGAGTAGAAACCACGCATTCGTTCCCACTGTCGTAAGGAGTAATCGTCACTCGCGGATTTTGAAGGATTCCGCCACATTACTTTTGTTTTACATATTCTTCCTCGTTTTCCTAAAATGATTATTTTTTAATGCAGCCTAGACAATTCAACACTTGTATTTGTTTTGGTAAAATCCATTTTCTAATCTATACTTAAAGGTCAAATATGGAGGCTTCTATTTAAACTTCATTTTTGAATTTTTCATAGCCCTTCAAACACCGTTTTCGTTGTTGTTATAAACTTTTAATGCATATCTTAGGGATTATTGCATTTAAAAGTGAGAACCTCACAAAAGTCGAATTTCAGAAGTTCAGGTGTTTCTGAAAACTGATCACTTCCATTTAGTCAATAGGTTCTGCTACACAGATTTCAAAAAATTAAAGCTCCTCACACGTATGTCGTCTGCATAATGTTCAATCTGTGTCGTGAAAACTGCCCAACACTTGGACCCTTTTCATCACTTACAATTCAAACTAAAAAACCTATCTGTCTGGCTTATGGTTTTATCGTATTTTTAAGCTAAAATAATCCGTACCCATTTAAATCCAGCTAGTGAACTAGCACAAATGCTTTTTTTAAAAAATAGCCAAAATTTTGTATTTTTGCCCTGTCACTGCTCTGACAAACAAATTTTTCTACAAATATAAATACACTCATATGGAGATTTAAGTGCATGCATTTGCCTTTCTCAATACAAAATTTGAAGAGAATCTGAACTGCTAAACCTTTTTAATATCATCTGAAACATTTGATACACATTTTTGCTTTTTTTAATCGGGGTTAACTCTGGGTGCATGGTTTGGCATTCCAGCCACGTGATAATCATTTTGAGCTAGATATCCGCAGCATCTGGTACACATTTTAATGCTTTAAAGAATTAATTCATACCAACATAAGTATTCCTGGATCCTACAGTAAATAACACATTGTTGTATTGTTCAAATGTTGGGATTGACTTTTTATTTTGAAATTTACACATGTGCAAAATACGAAACTGTGGAGCGGAACCATATGGGATTGTGGACCACTTGCAACAACTACTTTCCTCGAAACTGAAGAGTTTGACAACGGAAACAATTGACAATTTTACGGTTTACAAATGCGCATGTTAGCCCATTTTTAATTGTTTTCTTTTTTGTACTTAGTCAAAATTACAATAAAAACATATATCAGTATCACTTAAGTCATCACAACAAACAAAGTCCAGGATCAATTATGAGGAACTATTTTGTTGGACTCTTAACGTACATATGTGTCCGCCAAGCTATTTGGCGTACGGATAGTATACAAAATTATATGGATCCAACTGGAACATCCTCTGTTATTTCTGCGAAACAAAATTATGCCTCAGATGTATGTCGGTGCAGTAATTGTCAAAAAAAATCAAATATTTTATTCGCCAGAAATTTCTACACAAAAAAGGAACCCCCAATCTATTCGGACTACCTCAACTATCTGAATGAGAAGTTACGAATAAAGAAAATAGTTCCATGCATTCGCAATTCTCAGTGAATCATTGCTTCGTAAATAGCCCAGGTGGTCCAAATGCAGCTATCGGCATACATTCAAGGTAAGATCCATAGAATTAGCAAATGCGCTTAACTTAGCAGCGATGGTACGGAGTGCACCAAGTATGTGCAGTTATTTTTATCTGCCCTTGACATGTATGCGGAAGTGACGTGTCGCTAGAACGAAGACCTCGTTAAGGTCGAGATTGTCGTACAGGGAATTTGCATAAGACAATGAAATGAACAGTTATTTGGTGGACATTTAAGAAACGGAAACGACTAATGCTATATCTACAGTAAAAAGAAAAATCAAATATTGTTAGAAAGAACTATGAAGGTAAGATGCAGTTCGATACAAGAGAGCGATCTCTGTTTTTTTTTTTTGTTTTTTTTTTTGAGTGGGATGTATTTTCTAAACTTCATATTATACAAGTCACAAAGAGAAAATAAATACATTAAATAACTCTTTCTGATCAAAATGACAGAAAATAGCTCTTTGAAAAAAAATATGCAGTTCTTTAATAATGTATAAGCCCCATCCCCTTTAAATGTCGCCCCATATCTCACAACCTAATCATCGCCATGTTCTTCTTGATATTTGCTGTTCTTGTTTCTCCTTCGTTAATCAATAAAGCAAATGTTAAAAATGGATGTAAAACTTCTGTACCCGGTGTATAGGGACGATATATCAATACTCTCTCTCTCTCTCTCTCTCTCTCTCTCTCTCTCTCTCTCTCTCTCTCTCTCTCTCTCTCTCTCTCTCTTTCTCTTTCATTGTTCCTACTCGCATATCTCTTTTTGATATTTTCCGGCTACACACATAATTGGTAGATCCATATTTTCTCGCCTTCCTTCCTTTAAAAAAAAATCACTTTTTTCTGTTCTTTACCACAAGTTGTGTGACCGTATGCTTCTCAAGAAAGGTTAAATCAATACACAGCTACAGTAATTAATTTTTTACTCGTTCTAAAATTACGGCACATGTAACAGCAAGCCGAATATAAATCAAGGGAAGTAATGCTGTCGATACTTTTAGATAAATCTAACTCGTCCTTGATTTTAGGGGTAAATTTTACCCGGAGCAGGTGATTTTTAATTTACACATATTGTTCTACAAAAGAAAGAAAGATTTACTTACTGAAGATTTATCTCCATATTTTACCTTTAATACTTGAAAACACGCATTCCGATTGGTTGCAAGATAGCGGCTCACCGAAAGCGGCTCACCGCTGCTTTGTGAGTCTTTGCAATATACCGGTAGACATCTATTTTGATAGCGGTGAACCTGTTCTTAATAGCGGTTAAGCGGTATAGTTTAGCGATGAAAGGGTATTTTTGTAAGCGGTGAATTGCTTTTAAATAACGGTTGACTGGTATTTTCTTATATTTTTTTTCTCCAGTCAACAGCGATGTTTTATTTGTGAAACATCTATCTAAAAGAGGTGATTCGCTATCTAAAAACTGCTAACAGGTATTGACCCATTTGGTACACCATACAAATTGTATAAACACCACGGCAATGTAGTTGTTGTCTTTATGCATATAGACGCATTTCAAACAGCATTTACCATCTTGTCACAAGTAGAGCTATTTAAACAAGTTTAATTTTTCAATCGGTGACATCTCCCCACTCATTGCCAATGAAACTGTCATATTCTCAACACTGCCTATATCAGATCATATTTGGATATTCTAAGTTTAAAAATTTATCATGTAGGCCTATGGAGAGAAAAGGAAAAAAAAGACAATCCCCTCGTTTCCATTTTGTAAAACTACTTTAAGTAAAGTTTTAATGAGATCTGAGAATGAAATAGGTTTTGTGGGATGTTGCTTCAAGCTGATGAAACTTGTCATATAAGTACATGTTGACTGATGCCACACCATGTTCGCCTACTATTTGTGCTTGAAACACGAGTTGTGGCATTTCAATAAGGTCAGTAAATGTTCACAGTTAATCGCAATGTTATGAGCATAATTTCACTCTTAGTTCATATCAGGTTCTATCTGTGTATAGTGACAGTTAACCAGAACATTACTCTCAGCATCCTGGCCATTTGATACCATAGAAGCACATTTTTGTTGTTTATCCTTCCACATCTAGTTGAGCCTGGACCAGTTCTACTCACCTGGACAAAGTACACATTTAAACTAATTAAAATTCCTCATCTCCAGCCCTTTCTAAAACAATGATACGATCTTAAAGTAGTCAGTTATGTGACTGGGCTTAGTATTGTCAGCAACAGCAACAACAGATTTGTATTTATTTTCTTTCTAGTTTTGTTTTATATAACTTTGAAGGATCATTACTGGTGTTGTGTGTGTCCTTGGAACCCGCCTGTAACAGACTGGTGTTAGGTTCAATGATATAATGAGTGAGGTGTTTGTGCGTCATTAGAACCCGAATGTAACAAGCAAAATATTACATTTTCCATTAGCAAATGTTGACTGTATAATATAATTGAATCACTTTGAAAAATAAGGTTTTGCTCCTGAGTTCATTTAGATTTCTCCATGTGATTTTTTTCTAGCTAAACCACCCCCCACCCACCCATCCCCACCCCGTCCCCAAACTTTGATTGGAAACGATTTTCAATCGTTAAGGAAAAGGACGAGAATTTGTGCAGCTTACATATATTCATTATACATACATACAGACACACATACATATATACATTGAGAAAGATCGTGGACATTTACGTTGTTCGATATTTATATGTTTCTAAAAAGCGGTAGTATCTCATCTGCCCAAAAATGGATTTGTGGGCGAAGTAAGTCAATACACATCCCGTTTATGAAGGCGGCATCTATGTGCGTCTTGGTCATAAATAAGTTAAGCACTGCAAGCAAACGTTAATTTAAATTTGAACTGATCTTGTAATGAGATAACCAGTGCAAGCAAACAAGGTGTGTTCTGATCTAGTATGCACATCACAGCACGAACTTATCATTTAAATAGCAAAATCGTCTTGACTTTTTGTTGGATCAATTGTAATTTATCTGGAAGCAAGCCGGGGTGTTGAATAATGGATGGAGCCGAGTTAATAAAACTTGCAATCTTTGACTCATTTTATCTGCAAAGCATGTTATTATGCTATTGGATCTGAGCCATGAATTTTGATATTTCTATTTAAATGATTGTAACAGTGTTTAACGTCACAATTTGTCGGCATAGTCCTGAGAGAGAGAGAGAGAGAGAGAGACGGCGCCTATAATTACAAATTAGCGAGCGAGCAACACTGGCGCCAGAATGATATAACGATAACAGCAAAAGCCTTGAAAGGAAGTTCTGGACTTTTGAAGACTCTTATTTATCTTATTTGCTCAGATATATATATATATATATATATATATATATATATATATATATATATATATATATATATATATATATATAGTGATGAGACTAATTTAATATAAAGTATTCTTGAAACCGTTTCGACCATGGCACTCTACAGGCAAGCAACTAAGGAGGAATAGATTAGTTGTGCTTTTAATTTGTGTAATTCTATCGCACGTTAAGGCAATTGCTTACGCGGAAAAACTACTGTACTAGCAAAAATACAAATTAGATTTTCAACCTGCTCTCTACTTGGTACTATATCAATCAATATTGCACTACAAGACTGGTATAATTTTGCTCAGGACTGCTATCGCAAACTTCTTAAAAAGGTCCCATCTTCATAAAACGTAAACATATATCGCTGATCAGATATATCTTTTTCACATCTTGACATTTACGCAGAATAAGTACATAAACAACGCCTAATAATTATGTCATGCATAATAAACGAACATAAAGTGTCCTTTTTCCATTACATAACCTTACTGATGATAAGATTACACGTGAAAAGGTACAAGGTGAGGTAGTACCGGCTTGAATATCACGTACTGCATGTATGTATGTATGTATGTATGTATGTATGTATGTATGTATGTATGTATGTATGTATGTATGTATGTATGTATGTATGTACAATCTTGCCAAATTCCCCATGAATACATGGGGCGATATACTCGAAGACAAACCCCTCCAACCAAAAAGTAAATATGCTCCATGAGATAAAAAGATAAAGGATGAAGATGTTGTAAAAACTTCCAAAAGCACGCAAAACAAAGACAAAGGCAAAAAAGGTAAAATCCTCAAAATATAATGCTGCATTTTTTCCATATAAACCGAACTCTTTTTCAAAGTCCAAGACGTTCTTAGTTGGAATATTGTCTAGGGACGCATCTGTTACAACGGAATTTGGAATATTGTCTAGGGACGCATCTGTTACAACGAAATTTACTACGATTTTTTCATAAAGTAGAATTTATATATTGGGTGATTCCAACAAAGAGCATGCAGTACAAATAACACGCAAGTAGTGGTGAAGAAGTTGTCAGTTCTGTGTCGTGATTGTGTTCATTCGCCCTATCTGTGGACTTATTTATCTCAGAATGTGTTGCATAATGGCTTCCAACTTTGTTGCTAAGGTTGCGTCAGTCGCCCCTTAGCTATGTCCATTTTTGGGTCAGGTTACACGCATTTTGGATAACGGAGTCCATATAAATGAATCCCGTTCCTGAGAGTTCTTCTCTTCGTTACTTATATGTATGTTAATCACTTTATTTTTTGTAAATTCTAAAATGTTACCACTTTGTTCTTTATAAATTTAAATTCTTCCTCTCATATGATATGTCAACGTAATGATATAAGTGTTTGAAAGCATTGCAGTCATCATTTAAATTTTCTATTTTTTAAGATCTCAATAGTTGCAATTCTCATTTTATTCTTATGTTATGAACTCGTAAAATATAGAGTGTCACGGATTGTTATAATTTTTTTATTTTTTTATTTTTATTTAGTAATATTTAGTAATATGGAAAATATAGTGAAATATAGATTTTCGCTGCCAACTTCATGCTGTACGATAATACTTTCGGAAATGAATTCTTCATGCTTTAAAGATTACGGACCTTTGTTTTTCGGCATGTATGATCCAACATTGTGAAGTTTGTACTTTTTTTAATCCATACACAACGATTTGCGGATTATTTAGAAATATTTGTGTTCTACAGCATCTCAAGTATATTTTGGCCATTCTTGGTTTGTTTTTGTCACTACATATGATTTTTCAAATACATAAATTCTATCTGAGGTTGTAAACTTAAATTCCTTTTTAGCACAAAGTAGAAACATTTTTTAATAAAGCAAATCGAATCTGCATTCCTGAGAGTAACAACCTATTTCGAACCCCTCGACGGAGTGACACCTCCATAGTCGCGGATAGAAGGTCAAAATGCTCTCACTAACTAACTTTTCGGTCCGGGGAGTATTTTCCGCAAAAACCTTCTCTGGACAATGGTAGGGACAAACGTTTCATAACAAATCGAACTTTTTCGTGATAAATCGGCAGAAAACACACAAACCATTCCATGAAACATCCTACGGCAAATAGGTACCCGCCATTAGGCGCCTCTTGCAACATGTGGTGAATTGGGCCTATTCTCCATCCATGAGCCCGCATGGTGACGCTCATGATAAAAAATGTTAGGAAACGTTCGCTGGAAGTTTTATACCCTTATCCCGTTCCAGATAGGTTTTCACACCCGATCAGAGACAAACTGGCAGCGCGAGGGTTAGAGGTGCCCGGGGGCAATATTCTTTAGTAGCGCCCCTACCGAGGCTTCCGGGGGCAATG
This sequence comes from Margaritifera margaritifera, assembly GCA_029931535.1. NCBI lineage: Eukaryota > Metazoa > Mollusca > Bivalvia > Unionida > Margaritiferidae > Margaritifera > Margaritifera margaritifera. The sequence continues at coordinate 150,288 of JAQPZY010001552.1, forward strand.
TTTTTTGGTGATGCCCCTACTTTTTCTACAGAGAACAGTTTCTATGTCAGCGACCAACCTCCCATATCCCCCCTCCTCCTAAATATAAGTTGTGTGAAGAACTGCCTCCGTTACACTAAGGTAAAGGTGAAATACTATGAAAATTTCAGCTGTAAAAAAAACTCCCGACAGCGCTCCCTCGCCTGTTGCCCGGGGGTAATTGCCCCCTCACAACCTCTCCCTCGTGCTGCCACTGTAGAGACAGACGCTTCGTTTTTGAATATTCTGTGTCCGTAAAGTATGAACTAAGCCAACAACAACACCCAGAAATATTAATGCGCGGGGGATAGTGGAGGGGAGGTGATTATTGTTTTATCTCCTTTTATCTCATGTTACTATTTAGTATCTATTTTACCTGGTGAAAAGACGTTGACCTGTTATATTTGAACCCGTACCAGAGACAAGAATAGGAGCCTCAATCCAGAAATTTTATTGTAAAATATAAACCATTTAAGATAATTCTTGAACCCCTAGCCCCGACCGTCGGATAATTTCTACTGCCACATACACAGTGCGAAGTCCCGACCGATCCTTCCCCGGGGTTCGATTTTTAATCAGTGGGGCCATATTAGATAGATGAATATTTATTGTAGAAATATTACAAAACACAAAGTTTCTTCTCATCGTAAGGTTTGAAAAGTATGAATTATATATTTAACCACTATAACGAAAATTAATTTAGTCATATGTCGCAGACAAAAACGAGTTACCATGTTGTAGACAGTCATTTAGAATGATTGAGGTCCTTAGAACGATGAATAATGACCAAATAATATAGCCATGACGACGAGTGTAAAGAATAATTATAGGTAATTGTATTCATTTATTCAAACTAAGTAGGTCTTGCGCGTCGTTACAGACTTGCACAAATGTAAAAATATGCGAAATTGCATCTGATTAGCGATGTTAGTTTTATGTTCAATAAAGACGGGACCTATTTGATAAGTTGGTGGTAGTCGTCCTGAAAAAAGAAATTGGTCATGGCTGAAAAACATGCAATTTAAACCTATATGGGCAGAATTTAACGTGTTGGCCTCAAAACCGAACCTGAAACAGTCACAATAGATCCGGTTGTTCATCTATCTGCAGTTACTCCGATGAAATGGGATGCAAACCTGAAAGTGTCGTTTTACAGGACTTCTTTCTACAAGAAAAATCTATTGTAGCCGAAAGAAGTTACATATTTAATTTGAACGTATCTGTACATAGTTTTGTTGCTGTTCCACTTTTGCAACCGGTCTAAAATGGAAGGAAAATGTCAACCGGTCTAAAATGGAAGGAAAATGTCAACCAGTCTAAAATGGAAGGAAAATGTCAACCAGTCTAAGATGGAAGGAAAATGTAGGTCTGTTATATCTTCCCAAGCCTCTTCATAAAATTCAAAGTATTGTAACACGTGACTGTGTTTATACATATTGTCTATTCCATTTTATCAAATGCAGTACATTGATTAACAAATCGCTGCATATGCAACAATGTAAGCAGGATATGCAATCATAAAAGATGTATATGGCCATTGTTCCCACTAAAAACTTGTAAAGATTTATTTCCTGAAACAACTTCGAGTTTTCCACGCGGACGCACATAGAAGTTCTATTGTTGACATGTTTATGTAGACATGGCAAAAATTTACATATTTAGGTTGTTATATTGTGGCAACATGTTAATAAGACATCACAGCTATATCAATTTGTCATAATGTCTACATAATCATGTCAACAAATTGCAGTCGGTAAGTCGTGTTGACGTCAAAGACGTCGTCTTGATCAGGTATGCTATACAAAAATCTCATCATGACGACGATAGCTTAATACTTTCATGCAACTATAGATGTGTCTTATGTATACAATCAAACCATTTGGTTCCTTGTTTTATACTTTTTTTCATCATCGCAAGCCACAATCGAAAATCTGCTACTGTCTCTTATCACCCGTGGTTGTCTGCAATACCATTTCTTCGTTTTTCACGAATATGCATAAACCTGCTTAACAAATCACTGCGACCGCGAGTAAACTTTTCTCGCAATGTTGATCGAACATGACCTTTCATGCTGTTTGAATGAGCCAATCAAAGTTTCTCTTACAAATACAGTCAGAAATTTTAAAAAATCCCGGCTCCAAAGAAAATCGCAGCCCACTCTCCTCGAAAATGAAATGGACGGTCCGTTAGCTTTCTGCCGATTTATAACAATTGGTCTGGGTGTTTGAAATAACGAGAGCCTCACAGACAAGAGAAACAGCTGATATCAATAGCTATTTAGTGTCTTACTCAATCTGACTAAAATCGAGCACCGATACGAGGTCATATTCTGTTGACCTTGTGATTCACCAATCAAATCAAAGCTTTCAACACTTTCTGAAAGCGAAAAACGTCATTTGAGATATATCATTGCTAACGATAACTCTCCATAGCTATTATAAATAAATGGACCGGAGAACTTGAAAGTGCACCAGAACATGAATCGTTATCGCTGTCTGTCTGATCTCCGTCATGTTGCCCTGAGATCTCAATTTAATTAGATTCTTTCTTTCTTACGCTGAGCGGAATTAGAGGCAAAAAAGTACCTTATTCGAACGTGTTTTTCAAGATGACGATGTCCTATTTGAGGGAAGATTTTGCAATAAATTTTACTAAAAGTGATGAGTATGTAGCGCGCCAACGATGTTTAAATATAAGCTGTTTACATCGTCTGGTTTCCTCGTCTAAGCAGCTCTAATTCCTTCTAACACTTTGACCAATTGTTGCAATTGTCTGACATGTAGAGCTAATATTACTGTTCTACAATTTGATATAATCATCATTACACCGCAAACTCTTTGCGGCTAAATTCATCAGTTTCGTAAGCAGTTCTGAAAGTAATCTGCCAAAAGCTGATGCAGGCGATGTAAGATATTTGCTCTCGGCCGCTAATTTCTTTTAAAAATAAATTTCATTACCGTTTTTACGGAGGTTTAATACCAACTGAGAATCTTTATAATTCTGTTGCTGACTGGTACCTTGTCATGTAGCGGATAAGCTCATAAAATAAGTAAGATCTATAACTTTATTATACAACTGTTAAATATTTTGCATACTTATTATTCTTGAGAATATGAACATTTTCTTATATAGTGACAACTGATTTCCACTACCTGGTGGCGCACAGCGACACTTTCATATTTCAGAGATCTAGAATGCTACTAATTCTCGGCCACAATTGTCGCCATGAAAAGGCACAAGATGGCACAAAATATTTTATTTAATTAAAAAACCACCATACAACGATTTCTAACTTGAAATCTCTTGATCTAGTAAGCATGCAGGAAAACGTGCAGCAAAAAAATGTCAGCAACCACTTCAAATTTGGCCCCCAAATGATACAGGTTTAACTGTCCTGGTCTCTTTATTTCGATTATATAGCCTACAGTTTTAAAGAATTTATACACTGCTTAAATATATAGAAACTAAAAATAATATACCCTGTATTTCTTTCCTTAAATGTACCCCTATCCCCATTCTTTTCTTTTTTTAGAAAAGATAAACTGCCATGAGATAGAATCAATATTTGAAAATTCAACGTAGACGGTCATATGCAGTCAGACCACCTCGACTATCTCTGCGAGACAAGAATGTGCTTTTTATGTAAGTCGGCTCATTCATTTACAGAAAAATCATACAGTTTGTTTGCCGGAAATGTCTTCTCAAAAAAGAAACCACAATCTATTCAGAGCACCTCGGTTATTTCTACGATTGGGCTGACTGTAGGATTGACTGAGAAGTTGCAAATGAAAAAATAGTTCGACACATTCTCAACTTCTCGGTCCATCCTTGTTTCGTAAATAGCTGAGATGGTCTGAATGGCAGCTAACAGCATAAATTCGAAATACAATACGTAGGATTGACCTCGAAGTTGCGAATGAGGTCATATGCTGACTCTTCTATGGATATATGTGTATAATTGTTGTTCTTTATTTTTTTTTTTTTTTTAATTATTATCCAAGAGTAAAATATAAGACTAAATTAAACTGACATAAACATTTCGACACAAACTGATTCCAATAGGATCAAAAGACCTATAGTCCAACTTAATGCAAGGCATATTAGTTCAAACAACAAGCATAAGTTCAGTGTTCTCGAGGGATGCTTTCGTCGTGGAGTTACATCTACTTGAACATCCATTCTTGCAGCCAAACCAAACTAATTCCATGCAACTCATTGCAGCTTCAGCCACAGTTGTTCAAATACGGTGATAGACATTACAATCTTGCAACCTTTCCCAGTCAGTAAGAGCAGGTAGCTTGGCTGATGATGTCTGCTTTGTCCTCAGATATGGCCGCTATGGTACAAGACACGCCTGGTATGGTGTAAGAGAGCTGCTCGAGAAGGATTGATGCCATGGATGGATCTTCCTTTCTTAGTAAATAAATGCTTTCGGGCACTTTAAACTTTGTCGAACTTACATTTGCGATCGTACAGGACAACACATTTCTCAAGTACAGCAAGGCAGTCCACATGGGCGTCGATTGGAGATGAAGCCAGACGCAGAATTGAAATCGTGGCTTCATCAAAGGACATCCATACACACCACGCTGTCTTCTTGCCACGACCAGCAAAATAGGACATGGTGTTACGACTAGGGGTTGAATATGTAACAAAAGAAAGAAAGACTCAAACAAGCTTTCACAATTTCTAAAATACAAATTTAATTTCCTAAAATATAAAAATATTTGAAAACAACAAAGTGAAAGAATTAAAAATAACTTACAGTGTAGAAATTCCTTAAATAATCCTAAATTGTTCTATTGAATTCACTAATCCGGAAGTTGTCCAAAGTATTCCGAATAAGGACACTAATGTGCTAACAAGAATCAGTTCTAAATCCAAATGTTATTAATTCTAGGTAAATTCCTGTGAACGTAGAATATAGCAAAAGTTCTTGAAATGTTTCCGATAATTCCAACGGAGTTAAATAATGTTCAGATCTTTGAATAATAGTACATAATCCCAAAAGTACTAGTTAGAAATAAGAATTCACAAGCTGACTATCACAAACAATAAACAAATTCCTCTATGACTTTTACGAGCTGAAGTAATTGTAAAGAATGCCCCACACAGGGATTAAATCTAGTTTTTTAGTATTCATACTGCGTAGAACAAATAAAAAAAACAATCTGCGATCTAAAACAATTCAATCTACTGCGTTTCAAATAAACAAACTCGATTATAATTCTTACAAGTAAACAAGTATTGAATCATGAGAATCAGGTCACTAAAATGATGCATTTCACCACGCGCTACTCACGTGCCGTCGTGAGTCATGTTTAACCAACATTCCTAACACGAGATATACATGTACTATAATAATAGGGTTGGCTACTGAAAGAAATATATAAATTATAATACAAAGGTCATAAACCAAATAAAACTATATTATAATTTAAAAGCTGATACATAATTACGTAGCACATGTTATCACATCCAGTTAGTCGTTGTATGAAGGTAATGTGACTACCTTTTTAGGACCCAATGCAGATGCATTTTGGTGGACTGGTCAGGTTTCAAATTTTCTCCTTGTCCCAAATACCACACACAAATTCATCAACTGGTACACGATGACAGGCAGCAATGTCCAACAAGACAACATATGTGTCCACACTCATGATCATAATACGTCTGTGGTTTCTGCTTGCAGCATCATAAGATTGAACAAATATACAGTTATTAGCCTCCTTCTATCTACACAGTGAAAGCTGAGATAGATTTGCATGAGGTGGTCTACATAACACATCTTTGCCATCTGTTGTAACTGTTTATTTCCCTCTTCGTCAATCGTGATGACTTGATGTAAAGCAGACAGAACAACTCCCCTTTTGCTTTCGTCTACCTTCCATATATCTTGCCAGTTTCGTAACAGTGCAACTGAACATGTAGCCCATGTCTCATGCATATCTTGTCGATTATTGTAAACTTGTTTAGTGGTAGATATCCCACATGATGTCGTTCCTGGTCACCTTTGCCAGCAAACATTTATGGTGAGAAAGAAAATATCTTGCCGTTGCAGACTTCAGTGTCTGAACTATTGCGGCTCTGAGGTAGCGTCTTCTGTTACCTCTGATTCGTCTGCAGTAGGTTTATGGAGTTATTCGATGCTATTTAGAAGAGCTGACTTTGAGCCCTGTTGCAATCTCCTATCATCAGAAAAATAAAGAGGGCACGTGCAGTCTTCACTCGAAAAAAAGTTATCTGAATCAGCTAATCAGTCAGTCGTTCTGTTGACTTTAACTTCAGATTTGAATTAGCAAGCATTGAATGCCTTGATTTATCTTTTAACAGCACCAATTTATTTAAGACAAAATGGTTTGATTCGACCGACGAGTCCTTCCGTGACAAATGTCTCATACTGCTAAAGTCCCAAATCTTTGTTTTCATAGACAATCCTAACCATCAGTAAATCAGCAATATCCTTGGTACTTGTGAAACTAACTCTCTACTGACGTCAGAGAAAAGGTTTCTAAGTTCGTTGAAGGTGTCTACCATGGACTGTAGTTGTGTTTGAACTTGGCCTGATGACCAGGCGATCGTTCATGGTGTTGAGAGTGTGGAAGTTCAAATGTACGTGACTTATCTTCAAATTCGTGTTGGAGCCTAAGATTTATGGACCGCCTATCTCCCATCTTTGAAAGGCCCTTTGCTTCTAATAATGCCTATGGATCTATCACCTTTAACCACCTGATTGTTATGCGGATTGTGAACTTCCCATATTTCAACTCTTTCGTAATTTGTGGATGTTTAACTGGGGGTTCCAGTATACCTAGTATCTGTACGGATAACTATAGGCGGTTACTTGCAAAGATCTATGCATGAAGGCTTCAACACGCATTCTGCAATTCGATATCTTCAAACACCTCACAAATACTAGGTTGGTGAACCCTTATTCCAAAACAATCGACCAGTACATTAACTGGACATGACATCTTTCCTTTTTTGGGGAACCAGGCATCAAAGTCTGTTATCAGTGAATTTCAGATCTTTGGTGTTATCATCATAAACTTAACACTGACGGATGTGCAGGGAAGTTGTTAATACCTCCTGGGCATACATTGTTCGTATCGAACGAGCTGCATGTAGATACCAATCAACATTGCCAGATGTCGCAACCTCTACCTGAACAACAACATCTGTCCATCCGCTTTGTTTCAACTATGCATCCGCTGCCTTCACGACTGTCGTTTCAACATCTAATAACCGATAATTATAAATATATGTATGTATCTTCACCATATCTATCCGGCTGCATCCACTTAATCTTCTTGGATATTTCAAATAGTGGCTTGTCAAAAGCAATGATTTGTATTTGACCCGGGTTTAAAAGTTGGATTGCATTTCGAACCATCGGCGTTAAATGCCAGATCCTTACAATCAAGCGAACTGCATCTTGGAACAGCGGCAACAAGCCACTTGGTGGGCAGATCAGCTGCCTGATGGCTGATACAGAATTCTCCCTCCGCTTGATCTGGCGTACTCGCATTTCTTACGAACTCTGGCCATTCATAATCTAGGGTTGCCATACATCCTCTTTTTCCTCTGTCTCATAAATATATATATGTTTCCTCTTTTTTTAAAGTTCAAATATGGTAACCCTACATAATCTCATGTATATGTCAGTCGCGTTTCCATTAGTAAGGAGGTGTACGCCTGCAGTTGTGGATTTGTGACATTTGTGAATAGGTCATGAAAAGAATTTCCATCATTTGTCCAAATTGTTTACATTGATCAATATAATTTCCTGTCCGCCAAAGTCAGGATACTGAAACAAGTATTTTTCAGTGCCATGAAATGAATTTGTTGCTATTGTTGTTGAGATATTAACATCTATATTATCAACTGTCCCTGTTGTGAACAGACATATACTCGAAAACTGGTGGGAATACCATGCTAGTAATGCAAGGATGAAATCCCTAATGGGAGTTTTCATTCGGCAGACAATTGTCTACTACTGTGTTTCATTTGCTACTAGAAAATGTGTTCCATGATAAGTCATCCCAGAATACCTATTGGCTATATAATAATAAATCCATATACTTTATCAATCAAATACAGCGCAAAATTTCATAAAATATTTGTATGCAAGAACTGTCATTTGACAGAATTGTTACCTGTTGTTTTTATATTTATGGTGAATTTTGAGAGATTGAATAAAAAATTTGTATGTATGATAACAAGAAGAACAATATAAATATAGCAGATCCTCGAAATTGTGGATGTATATTCTCAGTACGGCATGTAAGTAAGTCGGTAAGTACCAAAATAGATTTCATAAACAGGGCGAAGGTAGATCGAATGAAAAGAAATGTTGCTTTACATGAAAATTAGTTTGTAATGCGCCATATAAGTCCTTGACAAGTACCTACAACCTTGATTTTTTAAAAAAAAATTTTATTAGTTTTTTAAAATCTTTATTATCTTTTTGCACAATGAACAAGAAAAATATCCTTGTCTAATAGATAATATGGTGTTAAGTGAAATCACATTCATGACACGGAAATCCCATATACACTTTGTTATGATTAGTACAGGCGTTGAGATGCATTGAATTCGGTTTTTCTGTCATATTGGGCCATAACTGTTTTATACATATTATATGATGTAATTTACCCACAAGGCATTGCGCCTTTAACCATATTGTTTTCGGACAAACAGATTATATAGCGTTCAGTAGACCTTATTGCTGTTTTCATCTTTTTCTAAGTGATAAGGGGCCCCGGGTGGCCGAGTGGTCTAAGGCGCTTGCCTTTACAGATCACTGACATCTCACCTCTGTCTGCGTAGGTTCAAGTCTCGGACTCGGCCAACGTGGGTATGTGAGAAAGCTTGCCAGTAGCTTCCCGTGGGTCGGTGGTTCTTCGCGGGGTTTTCTCGGGTTCTTCCTCCACCAAATATACTGGCCGCCATGTATAGTCCATCATGTGCTGAAAAATCACGTTAAACCCATAACAACCAAAAAAAAAAAAACCTAAGTGATAACTTTTGTGTGTTGCCCACGGGGACTTTTAAATAATGGTTGTATAACACTGATGTTATGGAAATGGACTGAGTGTTCCTGTATGCATTCTTTGACCTTGCAAAGATATATGACGATAAATACTACTACTACTACTACGAAAAATAATAATAATATGATCTTTGTACGATTCAGTTGTAAATCTTTGGAAGTGATTTACAAGAATAAAATACATGTTGATAATAGAAATTGTTTAACGGTTCCCATTTTGAATAAAGTAAAACAAACTAACCTTTTCAAATTCGATTTTAAACACCCCACTCCCCTCAGAAAAATCCGGCAAATTTAGCTGACAGTAAAAAAATGTTTTCCCCATGTTAGAGCACAAGCTACTTCATAATTTAATTGTCATTATGTTACAGAAATGATACAAGGACTCAAGGGCCTGGATTGATAAAAAGACTATAAGTTCACAGATATTTTTTTTTTCATTATTAAACGATAAAATGCTGTGAGTTAATGAACTGGAATTCGGGCGGGGGGGGGGGGGCGCTGCTATGGTGGACGTATTGGATACCAACTTGGCACCATTTTCATTTAGACCAACAAGGCTTTATAAGAAGTCTTCTGGTGAAAACCCCATGTTGATATGACTCTCCGTTTTTGAGAAGCAACGATAACAAGATTTTCAGGATGGTGGCCATTTCTATTTAGTACCAACTAGACATCATAATAAGTCTTTTGGTGAAACCACAATGTCGATATGACCGACCAGCCATTTAGGAGACGTAGTAATAACAATATTTTCAAGATGGCCATTGTGGCAGTCATATTAGAAGTCGGATCGGCACCATTTTCATTTATGACCAACTAGACATCATAAGAAATCTTTCAGTGAAAACAACGTGCTGATATGACCATTCATTAAGGAGAAATAGTGATAACACGACTTTCAAGATGGCCACTTTGACAGAAATATTGAATGTCTGAATGGCACCATTACGACCAACCCAGACATCATAAGAAGTTGTTTAGTAAAAGTCTCATGTTGTTACAACCGTCTATTCAGGAGGAGCAGTGATAACAATATTTTCAAGGTGACCACTGTGGTAGCCACATTTGACATCAGATCGACACCATTTTTATTTTGGACCAACTGTATATCATAAGACGTCTTCTGGTGAAAACCCCATGGCAATACTACCTTCCATTCAGAAGGATTAGCAATAATAATATATTCAAGATGGCCACTGTGGCGGCCATATTTGACATCAGATCAACACCACTTTTATTTAGGACTAACTTAGACATCATAAGAAGTCTTTTAGTGAAAACCCCATGATGATATGACCATCCATTCAGGAGGAGTAGCGATAACAATATTTTCAAGATGGCCGCTCTGGCGGTTATATTGGCCATCAGATCAGCACCTTTTTCGTTTAGGACCAACCAGACATGATAAAAAGTCTTCTGGTGAAAAACCCATGGCAATGTTTCAAGAGAAGTAGCAATAACAAGATTTCCAAGATGACCAATGTTGCGGCCATGTTAGACATTAGATTTGCACCATTTTCATTTACAATCAACTTGACATTATGAGAAGTTTTTTAGTGAAAGCCCCATGTTGATATGACCATCCATTCACGAGGAGTAGCGATAAAAAGATTTGAAAGATGGCCGCTGTGGCGGCCATATTGGATACCAGGTTGGTACCATTTTTATTTTGGGTCCAGCTATTCATCATGAGAAGTCTTCTGGTGAAAACTCGATGTCAATATGACTTTCCGTTCAGAAGGAGTAGCGATAAAAAGATTTTCAAAATGACCACTGTGGCGGCCATATTGGACATCAGATCGGCCTCATTTTCATTTAGGAGCAACCAGACATTATAAGAAGTCTTTAGTGAAAACCCATGTTGATATGACCATTCATTCAGGAGGAGTAGCGATAACAAGATTTTTCAAGATGGCCACTGTGCCGGCCAGTGCGGCACCATTTTCATTTAAGACCAACTAGATCATGTGTGTGTGTAAAGTTTCGTGTCAATCCTGCAAGTAGTTTAGGAGGAGTAACGATAACAAAATTTGTGCTAACAGTCAGACGGACGACGGACGACAATCAGACCATCCCATAAGCTCCTCTGGTATATGACCAGCAGAACTAAAAATCATGTCAAAACCAATAGGTGGGAGTGGGAAGACAATGTTCAATGTTCAATGTTCATATGTGTTAAGTGAATACTAAGCCTCACACTATGAATCTTAAATGCATGTTTAAGGGTAACAAACTCTTACTTTCATATATGCCTTGAATGAATATTTTAAGTGAACGGACAAATATATATAATACAGTTATATTTGCACCCACCGAGCATTGGTCACTTTAATCCGACGGTCAACTTGTCGCATAACTGCAATGAACTAAGCAATGTCACGGTACGGATGATTACTGCATTTACGGGTGAAGAGCTTACAAATATAGCGACATCACATGCATTGTGTAACTTGCAGATTGCGGGTAAGAAGGCGAGAAATTATCCCCTATATGATTGTTAGAAAGCAGAACGTTTGTAAATACCAAATTTGCCACATATTTACACTGAATAAATTAAATTAGTCACAAGTATTTTGTTTTCCATTAAGTAGATGAAAATGGAAGGATGAATACGGCATTTTTGTCACTAATTATACGTTAGAGTTGTGAAGAGCGCACAAGGTTGATTACACATACAGTGTGCCCTAACTCCACATGCGTCGAAAGTGTGTGAGATTCGCGTGTAATGGGAAATCAGTATACTTAGCATTTAAGTAGAATAGCTGCTAACATTCCAAGAAAGTCGTCAGTACTTATATTAATACTATGACGTCAATTTGATCACAAAAACAGAATTCCAAGTCGTCAGTACGTATATTAATACTATGACATCAATTCAATCACAAAAACAGAATTGCACTATCGTGAAAAACTTTTCCCTTGATAATTGAACTTTTCGTCATTTTGTTAGCAGGGCATATACTGATAATTCGTAAAATGGGAACCACGCGATCTCAGAGAGAGAGAAAGAAAGAGAGAGAGAGAGAGAGATTTGATTCCCAAGTCGATGAGAATGGGATGAACTTGTGGTTTCTGACTTATTTGTAGACAGTATTTGGTGGGAGGGGGAACAAACTAAAGCGATTTTTCCCACTTTCAAATTTCTGTTATCTGGCAATTTCTATGCCAATTTTAAATTTCGCACAAAAATAGTCAATTAATAAAATGAGATTTAGAGCACGATGGAAATATGGTCTATAGAAATACTATAAATAAAAAATTAAAAACATATTGACCCAGACACCTCTCGTGGGAGCCTATAATCTATACTGCCCCAAAAAAGAAACGCATTGTTTTGGAAAATAAATATCTTCTTCCAAAATGAATTTGTTATAAAAATTATCTATGCTGCCATGAACCGCTTACCTCTTAGAGTGAAAATCTCCAGCGTATTTGAGAAAAACATGCAACTGAAATATAATATCCTTATTAACTTTTCGGTAACAAGTTTTTAATATCAATTAAAGGTTTAGATTTTTATTTTGAAGAAAGAGTTGCTGCTTTTTTCATAACAAATCAATGCAAGAAATCTGTTGTTAGCTCTAATGTTAAATTTAGATGCATATAGCCAGAATAAATCCAAAGATCAGAACAGAGTTTATCTTGACACTGACTCCTCACTTTGTAAATCGGATAGATAGATAGGTAGATATATATATACAGACAGACAGATAGACAGAGAGAGAGAAAGTTTTGAAGATTAATTCGTAAATAACATTTATTATGAAATACTACGTTTCGGCATCATAGCTGCCGTTTTTAGTACTTATATTTTGAAAAAGCGGTTGTGCTGCCGAATCACAGTGGTTCATAAGAAATGTTATACATACATACATGCATACATACATAAATACATACATACATATATAGAGAGATAGATATATATTTTATATATATATATATATATATATATATATATATATATATATATATATATATATATATATATATATATATATATATATAACACATCGGGAGTCTATATAACATCGTTCAAAAAATCATGGTATACTAAATTTCAGACATCAAAATATTAAGACATATATTTATTTTGTCTAACAAAAATTAAATATAAAATCTAGCGAATATTCAATGATTGGTTAATAAGATACCTTGAAATTAATTATGTACAAACTGATTCCAGCTTTATAATTCAATCAATTCGGGTGTGACGATACCGTGAATAGGTACCCAAATGAAAAAAATAAAATAAATGAAGAGTTGTTAAAACAAATAAGTGCAGAAAACTTATATATGGCAGGTTTATTTTTCAGACTGATTGTATTCTGGACTCGGAGATATTGCCCGAGATGTACAAATATCAGTCTGAAAGTAACTGGTTTTGTTTGGTGTTTTACGGCACAGCAACACATGAAGGTGCCCAAGGATACAATACAGCGGCCGACCAAGGCTGATCCGATGGTAGGATTCAAACCTGAGTCTTTTTAGTCGCGAGTCTGGCACGCTAACCACTAAGTCACAACGGAAATTAAATGCAACGAACAGGTCCTAAAAATGAAGACCTGGTATAAAAGTATAATTGTTCCTACATTTGGCTTACGATAACGTTTGTTTTTAATTGTGAATTTCTTTCTTTCTTTTTCTTTGTGCGCAGATTTGCAGTGAGTTACTTTCTCTGAAGATTGATTCTCAATCATTTCAAAAGTGTCTCAATATTTATTATTTAAAGGTGGTCTGCAAATCTTTATACACGTATCTCTTTTATGATAAAACTGCTGAATACGTTATCTCTTGGAATATATAATGTTACTGTTACAATCAGTGTTATGTTATATCTTGGAATATATAATGTTACTGTTACAATCACTGTTTCCATGAAATTAACGCCGTAAATATAAGGATATGCCTTTCAGTTCCTCAATTAAGATTTTGTTAAGATTTTCACAATGTTACTTTTTTGGGCTGAATGTTGGAATTTTACGCGCTCAGGAATATGTTTTTCTTTCGTGTACGCTAAATCAGTATATAATTAATTGTCCAAAACACGATGCCCGAGAGAAATAGTTCCTTTTGAACCAAATGGTGCAAAGTACAATTGCAGCCTCAATTAAACTATCATGTACCTACTTTAAACTGATAAACATATCTATTAAAATGATGATATCTTTTAACATATATAAAATTTAAAGATGGCTCAAATTATTTTTCACAATCCTATATTTCTAAACGTAAGTAAATTAAGTTTCCTTCCAAGGCTGAATTGGATAACCTCGTCTTGGAAGTTTCCCACACAATTAACTGCCAATTATGTGTGTGTGTGTGTGTGTGTTTAAATCATGAGAAATACTTTTTAACCTATTTGAATTTGTACCACAAAACAAACAAGACATACTTATGACTGAGTGTCAAGAGAGTTAAATTTGATCTGTAATGGATGCTATTTTTTATATACCGGTTTGAAATGAGTACAACTGTATGTAGGAAAAGAAATAGGCCATATATGTTCAAAGCACATTCATGTACATTATATTAGGCATCGCAACATGTCAAAGATTACATATTTAATCAGCTTATACAAAGGGTCACTAGACTGAGCATTACACGCCATATTTACAGCAAGTGAAAGATTGTGTCTATCCAAAGTCTTCTCTGACTAGTGGAACCATGGAACTACTTACACATTATTCCTCTAGATGGCATATGTGTACTATCGACCTTAGGGTTCCCTGTTTCAGAAATCTTTCTCGCGAGCAAAGCCTTTTGAGACAGAGATCCACGCCATTTAGCGAGATATGAGAGCGACGTGTAAGTTCCATTGAAACATGGTGTTGATTTGAAATCTTTTCATGTATCATTAATGAAATTCTTACAAGAAAAGAATTAATATTAACTTTTTCTCGAGAGGGTATTATATTAAGTTGTACTCTATATCTGGTTTAAATTTGCCAGAATGTCAGATGTAATTGCAAACGTTTTGAATACTTAGAAGAAAAAAACAATGCATTTTCTTTAAATGAATATATATTAAGTTTGAAACAAAGTTCCAAGTCGGTAATTTTAAGATAGGTGCAAAATAACCAATTACGTATTTATTCGCAGATCAACGTCTTTTTGAACGAGTACTGTCTTTTTTTTTGCAGGAACAAAAGAGAGTTCTTGCATCGTTTAACCATCATCCCCCCCCCCCAAAAAAAAAAAAAAAAAAATTACTCTCCGATCTTTAAACACATGGTTTCTATCTTTTATGAGATAAAAGTTCCGACATATAAAACAGCAAAGACAAGCACATATAGAACCACAGAGAGCGGTGGAAAATAGTCAAATAAAGTCCTTTCTCTCCTTTGTGAATCCACACAATAAAGCCACTGATAAAATGACTCTTTTTCCAACACATTTGCATTCAACTACAAAGGGTCATACTTGTACAAAATTCATGATACAAACATCTAAATAAATTTCTACTGAATGAATGAATAATATAAAAATGAAAACGTTGTTGTAAACATGGAATCAAAACATTTTCTCTAGTCTCCTTTCGTGACCAACAGCGAGTTTTGTCTTGTTACTTAAAATCAATATATTCATCCATTCGATTTTGAAGTTGTTCATCATTTTCCAAAAACGTTTGTTCCACAAAACGAAGCATCCGGTTTACGAACACTACAACATGCATGCTGTAAGATCGAAAAGAGCATTACAAACTTATGGTTTTACTTTCATAAAATGTCGTCTTCTAAAAAACTGGGTATGGCTTCTCCATCGGCTTTAAAGGTGTTGGTACTAGTCCACTCACAAGATCGTCGTCACCAGACTCCAACATTAGCTGCTGCAATAATCTCGTGGTGATAAACAAATCCCATGTCTTGTTTCAACAATCGTTGAGTACAAATTTTGTATCAACGACAACGACATTCCTTATACAGTCATCCAACAGGGTCATGAAATAAAGGTATTATCGTCATGGCAAACAGGGGAATCGCCGTAAGCATGAGCAATGAAACCGTGCAGCACACCATCGCCGCTCCCCCACCTGGTTTCCTGCAATAATAATAATATCATAATAATAATAGTGACTACTATCATAACTTTTGTCATCATCATGATCAAGATTATCATCATCTTTTGTCGTCATCATCATCATCCAAAATGTGCACTAAATTGTCTAAGACAAGATATATATATATATATATATATATATATATATATATATATATATATATATATATATATATATATAAACAAAACAATTTGCATTATATACCCATAGCTATCTCCTATTCCAAAGCATAGACAACAAGGATAAAAGGACAGTGTACACAATATGACAAGCCACGTGTATTAGTTAGATGTGATCTTGCCACGTGTGTTTCTGTGTTTACATTGTATGGCAAATCTTATGACTCCTTGCCCTTCCCTCCAGTTTCTACGTCTAGCACTTGCACGATGGAATAATAATTCTTTATTAATTGTACAGTTTTGCATTTTATTAATTGTATTAATTGCTGCATAGCATCAGGAAGACCACGTAAAGCTTGGGTGCGACCATGATTTCTGAGATGGCAAAAACATGGAGAATATTTTGACTTGATGTCGAGTTTGCTCATGAAGATCGCATAGGCTTTAACAATTTTGTTAGGATCAACATTAATATAATTAAATCAAGTGTTCTGTTCGTTCTGACGCAAAGGTGTAATTCCTGTTTGTTCTCATGTGAGCACATCGTGCTTGTTTTACTTGGTGTACACGAGCTGCTGAGACTTCAAAAGCGTAACCCATGATCCCACTATTTTGCTTCGTCCTGGTCATGTCTGTCTGTCTTGACAGTCTGAACATGTTCTGTTCCGCCTGTGGGACATATCTGACTGCCATAATGTCTATTTACACGGTCTGACCTGTTCCGCCTGTCGGATATATCTGACTGTCATAATGTCTATGTACACTGTCTAATCTGCCATATGTATTGCATCGGATGTGATATTCTATACCGTGTTAATTGGCCTAAATGATTTATTAGAAAAGTTGTTTACGTCTACACCTAAAGGCACTACTTCGATGTGAGGAAAGAAAAATGAAAAGTCCTGATTATTAAATAATAACAACACAATAATAAAACAGATGAAAATAAAGAACGAATGTATGAACGGATGATCTTGTGTATATGTAAATAGGAAAATTAGTGCACTTTGGTTATCAGGTATTGTTTAAACGAACTGTTGACATAGAAAGTTTGATGAAAAAAATGTAACATTTAAATAGGTCGGAAAATTAATGCACTTTTTGTTAATTATACAATTGTAAATTGTATCATGCGAAGATTTGGTGTTGAGAATATGAAGAAATAAAATACTCGTCAGGACCGAAAAAGAAGCCTACATTTATCTCAACTGACGGCAAATGTAAACGTTGATGCTTGCGTATTAGATCCGGATGCACTCGGAAAGAAATTAGCAGGACCAATATA
Organism: Margaritifera margaritifera; assembly: GCA_029931535.1. Classification (NCBI taxonomy): domain Eukaryota; kingdom Metazoa; phylum Mollusca; class Bivalvia; order Unionida; family Margaritiferidae; genus Margaritifera; species Margaritifera margaritifera. The sequence goes on from JAQPZY010001552.1 coordinate 167,822, forward strand.
TATGCAGTACATGCAGTCGTTCGAATAATTGGGTTGAGTATTTACCGGTATAGTGCACGTGATCTGTATGTTATCTTCACTATCGGTTAGGGGAAATGCACACGATGATTATGTTTTGTACACCTGTGGTTCACTATCCATCGACATTACTCTTTATCTGGTAATTCAATCTACGTGTATGCTTATGATTACAGGTAACCTCTAATATCCTTTGTTTTCAGTGATACAGGTGCTGGTTTGTTTATTTTTATCTCAGACTGCTCTCGGCAACCACGCACGCACAAGTATTTTCATTCGGCATAAGTCATGACAAAAGTGGGCTCATTTTTTAATAACATCTAAACGCTAGAACTTTGTTATAGTACACTTTGCAAATGTGTAATTAGCACAAAGACCAAAACTTTGTTACAGTACACTTTGCAAGTATGTAATTAGCACAAAGACCAAAACTTTGTTACAGTACACTTTGCAAGTGAGTAATTAGCACAAATACCATAGCTTTGAGTACACTTTGCAAGTGTGTAATTAGCACAAATACCATAACTTTGTTACAGTACACTTTGCAAGTGAGTAATTAGGACAAATACCAAAACTTTATATGAGATTTTCTATCTAGTTTTATATGTCTAAACTCAATAATATAACAGTCTCTTAAAATAACACTAGAAACACGTGATATCGCTATTTATCATGAGAAACAAAAACAACACACTTTAATTTGTTCCTTCTTTCTTCCTTTTTCATTCATCTGTTTATTACTTGCAATTCAAATTAAAGGATTCCCTGCCTGAAATATCGGATATAAGTATATACTTTAACACCATGGATAATTGAAGAACTCTTCTGACGTCATACCAAAACCTTTTTCGCTGTTGGCGTGACCCCTCTGGCTTTAACCTATTAGATCATCATGGCAGGATAATTTGCCAACCCATACGTTTACCATTACGTCAACACAGGCATTCAAACAACCAGATGGGGATGTTTGATTTCCTTTGTTCGTTTCAACGTATTACTGACGCTGTATTTATTCTTTTTTATTTATCTTTGTGACATTGATAATGAATACAATCCTTCCAGAGTCCAATAATTGTTATAAAAACAACATGTATTGGAAATACAATACTATAATTTATTGGCAAGATTTATCATAATTAATTCAGATATATTACACAATCATGGCAACTGTGAATATTGAGTCAGGATTGACACTAAGACAAGAGTAAACCGAATGTTTCCGTATACCGGATACAGGGCGCTAGACCATTCGGAATGTCCTCGGCCTTTTCCGTTGCATACTAAAAAAAAGTTATTAGACTGGCATCGTAAAGAGCCGAGAGTGTTTCGAATGGGCTCTAGCAAGAATATTAATCGGAACGCTCTCGGGTCTTTCCGCCATTGATCGGAAATACTAACACCTTTACGCAACTTCCAGGTCAAACCTATGGATCTATATCTCGAATGTATGCCGTTAACTGCCATTAGCTGCAGTCAGGACCATCTCGGTTATTTACGAAACAATGATTGACAGAGAAGTTACGAATGCATCGAACTATTTTTGTCATTCGAAACTTTTCGGTCAATCCTACGGTTAATCAAATCGTAGAAAGAGTCGAGGTGGTCTGAATAGATTGCGGTTTCTTTCTTACGATGCAATTTCTGATGAACAAAATGTATGATTTTTTCTGGAAATTACTGTGCCGACATACGTCCCATTTTTTTTTTTATTTTTTTTTTTTGTTTTTTTGTTTTTTTGTATCGCATAATCAGCTGAGGTGGTAAAAATGATACAGTATCTTGTTTACCAAATGGAGTCACGTGCACATCACACATCATCATAGCCTTCCTTACCGGCAGCTCGACTGAGATGACTAAGGCTAAGATAGCATATTCTTAGCTGAAACATTCCCAATTTTCTTTATTAAAGCTATAGAGAACTTTTTTTTAACTGAACTTGTTCAAATAATTCCATAAAGGTATTATAACGCTTTTTACATGGTTCTATTTTCCATAGAGTGCTTTAACGTAAGACTGAGTTCTCTGCCATTTTCCGGCTATTTCCCCTTTTTTACGCTGTATTCACTCCATCGAAGTAAATCCGAGATGGAATTTTGTACAAAATCCACGAGGTGTTCCGATTGGCCCGAATACTACAATCATGGATTCAATCAGAATACTCATTGGTTTGGTGTTTTACGGCACAGCAACACAAGTAGGTTATTTAGTGCCGAGGAAATTGAGGTAAAGTGCCTTGCTCAAGGACACATTATGGTAGCTGACCCAGGATCAGATTCAGATAATAGAAATGTAGACTTGGAATGCACTCAATAAGTAAAGGTAAGAAGTAAAGGTTTGAAAGGTTAAGTGTTTTGTGGTGTATACATGGTGTACTAATATAGCATCACTGGCATTCAAACAATCATAAACCGCTAATAGGCTGATTCGAAGAGCTGATTGACTCGATTTTTATCCCTTTTTACCTTTGACTCAGACGGTGAATACAATCCTTATTGACAGCTATTTTTATTTTATGATTACACATTTATTGCAAAGAATATGTTGACATTTATACACAGACTTCGTAATATTCAATTTGATTAATTCTATGATAACAGAATTTGAAAATGTTTAGAACAAGATGAATGATAAGACCTGAGTAAACCAAATGTTTTCACTTACCGGAAACAGGGATCACGCTCGACCTAGCTCGTATGTTAAAATCATGGCTGGACTTTGGACGGTGGGCAAATCAAGCTGAATATTAAAAAGACTTGATTGGCTCTGCATAGGTATGCAAATAAAGTAATTAGCGTGGTTAAGTTTTGCTCCCTTTTCCATTTACGACAACAGCCCTGGAATTAAGCTACTTATCTCATCCGCCTCTACTGATACACTTTTCCCAGCTGTTTCAAATAAAAATAAACAAGTCATGTAGATAAGTAATTACTTCTACCATAATTACCTAAACATCTCTTGTAGATAAGTAATTACTTCTACCATAATTACCTAAACATCTCATGTAGATAAGTAATTACTTCTACCATAATTACCTAAACATCTCTTGTAGATAAGTAATTACTTCTACCATAATTACCTAAACATCTCTTGTTATAAACATTTTATTTATTTGAAGGGACAGACAACTGAATTGCAAACCAGACCAAAAACGATTAGATTTTATTTCTGTCTCAGCGAATAAATGGAAAATTGTAATCAGAAGAACAATTGTTCCTGACGTGATCATAGGATCTTAGACTATTTCAGGCATGTTTAATCATCAGTATTTACAATATGTCAACAAAATTAGACGATAACTGTAAGATTTGTTATAACGAAGGAAGAAGTGTGTTCGAAATATTTGGCGGTTATATTGAAAGTCACCAACAACTCCTCATTCTTAGTATGATAGTTAGCCTCCATTGCATATGTATTTCAGACAGCACAGTGGTAATTAAATTGCTTTGAACTCAGGTTCCAGGATTTGATCCCTGATGGTGTCGAATGCAGAGGACTGTAATTCCCATCCATTGGACATTAGTGTAGTATGTATACTCTCGTTTTCTGCACCTTTGCTAACATTATACTTTATTTTATTTATCTTGCATTGTCATTACAACTCAGCTCTAACAAGTACACCATGTGCGGAACATTATACGCCCGCCCCGTGTTTAATAGCCCTCTATGAAGACTCTGGTAGGGTAAGGTTAACTCTGGCGATTATTTAGCAACGGGTCTGAGTGACCTGGACATTTAGTCAATGTATGCAGTATTGACCTAAACTTAATGTTCAGAAAACATTATTTTTTTTATTAGACTTGCAATGACGGCAATTTCTTTCCTTTAGACCCCATAATCTATAGGTTTCTTTATTATTCCAAGTCCAAGCCATTCACAAAGTTTGGTCAAGAAACTTACTCTAAAACAAATGCTATTTTGAAAAACCAATTTATCTTTGATCCACAATGGCCCTGACCTTTGACCTTTTTTGTCTAAAAATAAATAATCATCTTCCATACCTTAAGTGCAAGCCCTTCACAAACATTGGTCAATGTACGACGTCTAGAACTAAAGATTTTGTGCAAAACCATTTTTCTTCTTTCAATCACGTTGACCTTTGACCTTGACTTTTAACCTTTTGACTACGAACTCATTAGGCTTCATCCTTTCTCCAAGTACAAGCCATCCACTAAGATTGGTCGAGGTGTATGATGTAGAACTAATGTGATTGTGCGGAAACCATTTTTCTTCTTTCAGTCACACTGACCATTGACCTTTTGATCCTGAAATCAACAAAGTTCTTCCTTACCTCAAATGCAAACCATCCACTAAGTTCGTAACTGTAGAACGTGGAGAACTAAGAGTTATTGTGCGGAAGCCATTTTTCTTCTTTCAATCACAGTGACCTTGGACTTTTACCTTTCGCCTCCAAAATTGGTGGATTCTTTCTTTCTTACCCCAAGTGCAAGCCATCCACAGAGTTTGGTAACTGTAAATGGTAGACATGTCGAGTTATTGTGCGGAAACTAAACTGGTTAGGGATTTTGTGCAATAGATTTTGTAAAGGGCTGATACAGTCTGTATCACTCCATTATCAAAATGCGGTGTCCGGGTTGGCGTAAAACAAATGATACATATCATGATATGGGGAACAGGTGTTTCGGACCTGAATATTGTATTGAAAGATCTTCATAATAATTAGAACAATACCTAACTGTGGACACATTTTAAAACAATTACAAATTTCCAGTAAGTATATTATCGTCCATTCCGTTTTTAATCACTACAATTTCGTGTGCATATTTTCAGCTCGCTAGAGTTTCTTCACTGCAACATTTCCTTTTCCACTCTATTTTCTTGTCCACTACATTTATTGACCCACTACATTTTAAACTCGCAACATTTTCTTATCCGGCATTCCGCTACATTTTATTACTCATTACATTTTCCTCGTCCGCTACATTTGTTGGTCTACAAGATTTGAAACTCCCAACAAAAAAAATTTGTCTGCTACATTTTCTATCTCACTACATTTTTGTTTTTGTTTTTTTGTAATTTTTTTTTTGTCCGCTAAATTTATTGCGCCACAACATTTTACACTTCTTACATTTTCTTCGTTGCCACATTTTCTTACCACTACATTTTTCTTGTCCACTATATTTGCTGGTCCACTACATTATCAACTCGCAACAGTTTTTTACCCGCTACATTTTTCTTGTCCACTACATTTTGTTTAAATTTATTTTTTTATTTTTTAGTTCACTACATTTACCTGATCCACAATTTCGACTATTGTCAGATCAGAAGCGGTAAGTTCTGCAGATTAATGCAATTTAGGCGTCTAAGCGTCCCTCCTCTACTACAAAAAAGAAGGAAACAAATATTGTTATCATGACAATAAATTTGGTGGTACAACTATTTGTCACAATTTAATCACAAATTAATAATAAATGAAAGGGTCTGGATTAACCACCTAGCTTTGCGGTTGGTTTTCAGCACACACAAAAATTCATCTAAAATACAAGATTAAATATAAATGATATAGGAGTGACTGACTAATGTGTATCATGAAGTGGTTTATTTACATAATGTTGAAAGATTATTATCATAATGTTTCGAAAGACTGATTATCATCATAATGTTTAGTTCCTTATTTACCTTTTTCATTTTGTACAATGTAATTTTCGGTACTCCTCTACTTCAGATTATTGGGTGAGATTCATTACACTGACCTACAATTTTTTCGAAGTCGTCTGCTTCAGTGGTAAAATGTGCTATTTATTAGGGATTTTGATGTGCTGAATTCAAATATGACAATTAAAACAACTGATTGGTTACTGTTTCCAAGATATTTAAGTTTTTACATTTTACGTCTATGTATATTGTGTACATAGTACAGTTTTAATCATAAATTGTAAACCTAGGTCTTTTCATGTGTTTATGGTTGCTTTACATGATAATATTTCACCTGTCCTGTTTATGTAACACTTTAAAAAACAGCAAAAGGGTTATATAAATAAAAAATATATTGAAACAAAAGTAAAAAAAAACTATTATGTATATATAAGTACAGTGTTTAGTCTTTATTCAGTGTCTACTCGGCGCTTCTTGGCTTGTCTCTTGTATTCATTAATGGAGCATCTCTTGTGACTGTCTAGCAATAGTCTGCAAGCATTGATGGGCTCCATTTGAAATGATAGCGTTTCTCCATTGTTGCAATATCCTGGTGAAATCGCTCGTCGTGCTCGTCGCTCACTGCTCCGCAGTTCGGTGGAAAAAAATCTAGATGAGAGTGCAAAAAATGTATCTTTAGTGACATGTTGCAACCAAGGCTTTTGTATGCCTTGAGGAGGTTTTCCACCAACTCCCTGTAGTTGTCTACCTTGTTGTTTCCGAAAAAATTTGTTGCCACTAACTGGAAGGCTTTCCATGCCGTCTTTTCCTTGCCACGCAGTGCACGGTGAAATGCATCATCTCGAAGATGTTCACGAATCTGAGGACCAACAAAGACACCTTCCTTTATCTTAGCTTCACTTAACCTTGGAAATTTTCCATGGAGGTACTTGAAAGCTGCTTGTGTTTTGTCCATGTCCTTTACAAAGTTCTTCATCAGACCCAGCTTGATGTGCAATGGTGGTAACAAAATCTTCCTTGATTCAACAAGTGGTGGATGCTGAACACTTTTCATCCCAGGCTCCGATGACTGTCGGAGTGGCCAATCTCTCTTTGTGTTGTGGGAATCTATCGCACGACTATCCCATTCGCAGAGAAAAAAGCAGTACTTTGTGTATCCAGTCTGCAGACCAAGCAAGAGAGCAAGAACCTTGAAATCGCCACAAAGCTGTCATTGATGTTGGTCATAGTTTATGCACCTCAAAAGTTGTTTCATGTTTTCATAGGTTTCCTTCATATGGAGTGCATGACCAACTGGAATCGATGGCAAAACACTGCCATAATGCAGCAAAACAGCTTTAAGACTCGTCTTCGATGAATCAATGAACAGTCTCCACTCATCTGGATCATGAACGATGTTGAGGGCTGCCATCACACCATCGATGTTGTTGCAGGCTACAATATCACCTTCCATGAAGAAGAATGGGACAAGATCCTTTTTACGGTCACGGAACATGGAAACCCTAACATGACCTGCCAGGAGATTCCGCTGCTGTAGTCTGGAACCCAACAGCTCTGCCTTACTCTTGGGTAGTTCCAAATCCCTGACAAGGTCATTCAGTTCACCTTGTGCTATGAGATGTGGTTCAGAGGAGGAGGATGGGAGAAAATATGGGTCATGTTACATTGATGGTTCAGGACTAGAACTTTCACCCTCTTCCTCTTCCTCGTCTGACTCAAGTGAGAATGATTCTGGTGCATCAGGAACCGGCAGTCCTTCTCCGTGGGGTACTGGGCGTATAGCTGACGGAATGTTTGGATAATGCACAGTCCACTTTTTCTTCTTTGACACACCTTTCCCAACTGGAGGCACCATGCAGAAGTAACAATTGCTGATATGATCTGTTGGCTCTCTCCAAATCATTGGCACTGCAAAAGGCATATATTTCCTTTTCCTGTTCAACCACTGGCGAAGATTTGTTGCACAAGTGTTGCAGCATATGTGTGGGGCCCACATCTTGTCCTGATCTCCAATTTTGCAGCAACAATAAAGGTGATAGACTTTCTTAACCATAGTGGTTATACTGCGCTTTTGTGATGCAAAAGTCACTTCACCACAAACATAGCAGAAATTATCTGCATTGTACACACAAGTACGAGGCATCTCTGCTCACTTTGGCTAAACAGAAATGTGTCCCTTTGCAAAATCAAACACTGACAAATAAGAAAGCACGACACTGTATGATTTGTAGAGCTGATATAGGGCAATTTCTTCAGCAGAGTGATGTAAGCTTAGTTATGATTGCATCATCCATGACTTCTAGGAATAACATGATGCAATTCATATCATGTATGACGCAATACCAGCTTCAGATTGCATCATTCATTGTTTTGCCTAAAAGGCAAGTACTGTCCAAACCCAGTCATAGATTTATTCATAGATCCAGTCAAAGATATATTTTAGTAATTTCTGGTTTAAATTGAGATCCCTTCCCTTTATAACTCACTTATCCTCCGCCATTCCCAAGTCAAGGGTCGTATATACTGACCCAATATAATATCTTTAAAACTAGAGCCAATCGACAATTTTAAGCATCATTTTCGTTCTCAGTGACCCAGAATTAGTAAAGTTTGACAACATTTATTGCGGAAGCATTTTGGCTGTAGACCAGTCAATTATTAGATTTATTTTTAAAAAAAAACAGATCTTCTGTATAATTAACGCTATTTAATCTTGCCTTTAAGCTGAAATTCATCTTTGGCGAGAAAATGAAAAGGTATATGGTCCAGACCCTTTCTTTTATCCTTAATTTTGCATATCAATCGTGACAAATAGGGGTATGGACCGAATTTATTTTATTATAAATATATTGTTATGCCTTATTTTGTAAAGTTGAAGAGGAACGCACATACGTCTAAACTGAATTAATCCTCTAAACTTAGCGCTTTTGAACTGACAAAAGTTAAAACTGGCTGTTGTCTGAGAGAATATAAAAAGCTTCATGATAGTTGTTTCATTAGTATCCGTGTTTATATATGTATGTACGCACGCTATTCAATCATCCTATATGTTAAATTTCTATTATTCAAAGGCTCTATTTTAAACTAGTAGATTTTTCACAATCTAATGACAATACTGAAATCTTTTAAAAAATAAAAACGTAAATAATGAAATAAACTTTATGATAGTATTCAATCTTTAGGACAAAAATCGATATTTTAACATTATGTGATTAAGCTACTTAATGATACAGAGTACTGAGAATTATATTGACTTGTACATACATACATACATACAGACAGACATACATACATACATACGACAACTGGCACTACTACAACTATTACTAATATTTCATTATAAGAATGTGCACGTTCTCTCAGACAAATGCCAGTTACGATTTTTGTCAACTCAGAAACTCAGGTTCTTAGACTTATGCAATTATGGGCGTTTGTGCAATCATCTTCTATTTTACAAAACAATGTATAAAAATATCATCATATTCTATTTTACAAAACAATGTATCCAAATATCATCATAATAGCAATAAATAATAAGAAGGAAAACTTTGATTTAAGATTCCCTCAAACAAGGACCAAGATATATTTTTATCAGCTACGAAGCACTAACGTCTTCGGATTAACGCTAGTTTTCGCGTTTGTGCACTCTTCTAATATTTAGAAATTTTTTATAAAAAATACAACCTGTCCAATAAGTCAACTATTCTTCCTACAATAATGAGAACAAAATATTCCAAAGAAAAGCCTACCTTACGGACATTGTTTATGGTATCGAAGAGCACAAGAAATAAGACATTGTTTATGGTATCCAAGATCACAAGAAATAAGTCGTGATGGATCTTACGACTGTCCAGGGAGATTTGGTAGAATCTCGTAAGGTCCGGTGATAATTGTGCGGTAGCTTCTTTCAGTACTCTACCTGGAATTGAGTCTGGGACAGCTACTTTTGTGTTTGGATGTTACGAAGCTTCATGACTCCGTGATCAGGTGCATCCCAAACAGCATACCAGATGAAGTGCTTTTGATAAGATCTACACGTAGAGTTTATAGTAAAAAAAGTGTCCATAAAAGGCAAGATTAAATAGAGGTAATTAAACCCAAGATGTTCGATTGTCTAATCAATCTAATAATTAATTTAAACCGACCGCCTGCAGTAGAGGGATATTACATACATACATACATACATACATACATACATACATACATACATACATACATACATACATACATACATACATACATACATACATACATACATACATACATACATACACAGAGACACATACATACATACATACATACATACATACATACATACATACATACATACATACATACATACATACATACATACATACATACATACATACATACATACATACATACATACATACATACATACATACATACATAGTCATTACTACCATGAGAAAGGATTTTATTAAATTAGTTTTAATATTCTCTCAGACAACTGCTAATTTCGACTTTTGTCAGCTCAAGAGCGTTAAGTCCCGCGAAAAAAATGCAATTTTGGCGTTAGTGCGCTTCTCTATTTTACCAAAGAAGGTAAAAAAAAAAGTTGTATAATAAAAATAAATTCCATGCAACCATCATGTTTACGATTGATTTACAAAATTAACGATAAATGAAATGGTCTTGACTAGCAGTTTTGCTTTGCTTTTGTTTGCCTGGGATGAATTTCCACTAAAAGGCAACATTAAACAGCGTGTATAGTAGTGAAGGCCTTTGATTTTCCAATCAATCAAATAATTCTTCTCACCTGAAAACATGAAGAAGAGGAGTGCCGAAAAGGATATTTTGAAAAATAACCACGTAAATTATGAACGAAATAGTATGATAATAATCCATGTCAACATTATGTGAATAAGTCACTTCATAATACAAATTATTAATCGTACAGTAGCACAATCCAGGCTATATGGTACCAATTAAAAGTTAAAGACACATGTTGCTCATTATCTCATGCACCCCCTACACCCCCCCCCCCCCCACATTTCTTCTTTTTTTCACTTGACAAGATAGGTGATACGGAAAGCCATTACACTAGTGTTAAGTAGGGGGAAGGGTTGAGTCTCCTGTAGGATCCAGGCTCTATGGCCCCTGGTACTAGCGTTAACCTAAATATTTAGGAAATTTAGTCATTATCCTATCCAGTGTTTGTTTGCTTGTTTCAAATTTATTGAGTTGCTAAATAATACACACATTTATGTACCTTTTACATTAGGTAAATTTAACGAACTGATATTTTATTTTTTTTCTGTTATTTGGAAACTCTGAATAGTTATGTCTTTTATTATATATCTCATTTTGTCATGTATCTCCAACATATTCAACAAAATATCTCTCTTTCTACACTTCTCTATTCTACCTTCTTTATCCGCTATATCTCCATCATAAATATTAAGTATTTGTACTTACTCATATATACATACATATATATATATATATATATATATATATATATATATATATATATATATATATATATATATATATATATATATATATATATATATATGAAATTCTTGAACTGAAATATACAAAAACTGTCGTCAAAGCAGATAAAATATAATCGAGTTCAATTAAGAAATATGATGGACTTGACAAAACGACATGAGCAACTGTCTCTCTCAATCCGCTCCCATTAATACAGTATTTGTAGTTCACGCTTTTCACGTGCTCTGTTGACAGGGTCCTTTCAATTTGCTTTTTGCGTGGTCATACGTTTGTCTCACTTAGTAAAGAATAGTGATCGTTGTCTTGAGAATCGTCATTAATGAACGCAAAAATACATTCTCTTCAGGGGCGGATCCGGAAATATCGTTTGAGGCGGGGTGGTGGTGGTGGTGGGGGGGGGGGAGTGTAGACAAGTAGACAAGGGGTCTGTGGGTTGGAACTCCGTGTGTTGACCCAGAGGGCGAAGCCACCGGAAGCTCCTGCATTGTAAGCGTTTCTCAAACATAATTTTCAACAATGTAACTGTAAAGAAAACTTATTCTAGGAAACGTTCCTGTTGTTTCCTGCTCATGTTTCTTTTCGGGGGAGGTGGGCTGTCGCCCTCCCCACCCACCCGTGATTCGCTCCTGCTTTTACTGGAGTTATCGGTTGATTTAACTACCAAACTTATCTAATCTATTTGATTATGCACGATAACTTTTAATGCTTAACTGAACATTATTCACGACTGGTCGAAAGGACAGAGTTACGTATGACACATTATTCGATGACGTAAATATATAAAGGTCAAGACTAAAATTTAAAATCTACGTCCGACACACTGTTTCAGTAGCGGATAGTCCAATTCTTGGCTTCTTTAAATTCTATTTCGGGATGAATTTGTTCTTGTTTTTGAAGCAGACATATTTTGCTTCTCTTACATCATGCTTGTTTGGGGGCAGAGTACTCTAAGAAAATGGTAGAGTTTTGACGGCCAACTCCGTTTCCTGGATGCTCTGGTACATAAAGTATATACTTCACTTGGTGACGTCAGTTTATTATTATTAAACTTGTATCTGTGCCCTTTAGCGCTACCGCGAACGGTATGTACGACGATCACCAGTTCGTCGGCCACGCGTAAGTAACGACAATAAGTTGCACGTGCACTGGCAGACAAAAACATTGATTAACAATGGAGCTAATCTATCACTACCTCTTATAATCACCTGAGTGGTTGTTGTTCAAACGTATAACTGGCGGAGAGAATAAAAAGATCAAAGCAGACTCATAACTCTGTTTTATCGACTAAGTGGCGTAACTGTTCTCGATTCAAACTTAGAGTGCCGTGGATCAGAAAGTGTTGTCAGTTATAAAATTATTGAGGATTACTTGTCACTATTAATCTCGTGTCATCATATTTGGCCAAAGAGTGCGTCTACATTGTTACGTCTATTGTGTGTGTGTGTGTGTGTGTGTGCGTGAGAGAGAGAGAGAGAATCATTGCTTCATGTTAAAAATTACCTATGGAACATATCACATGTATATAATGTTCAAAAGAATTGTTGCATACAACTCCAAGTTCAGAGGTTGAAGAAAATAATAACAAAATTTACAGCATCTTTGCAAAAAAAAATTGGTGCCCCTTAATTCCTGCTCTTTTTTTCTGAAGTAATGGACATAGATATTATTTAATTCCTATATGGCACCACACCCAAAAAAAACAGGAGCTCCAAAAAGCTCATTATACAATGTTGACCCTAAATCATAATTGTATCATATATACATGTGATATGTTCCATAAGTAATTTTTAACATGGAGCAATGATTCTCTCTCTCCCTCTCTCTCTCTCTCTCTCTCTCTCTCTCTCTCTCTCTCTCTCTCTCTCTCACACACACACACACTATATGTTGTCAGCCATTTGTTGTTGTTATTGTTGTTAATCTCTAATCACGCGTTAAATCAACTAAACGAGAAGTCCACTATAGAGCATAATTCGAAATATTCTTACTCGTCATGTAGTGATTCTGCCTTTATTGCATCACGTGACAGCAACATGCCAGAATCCACGGACGCTAAAGTCGAGTCACATGACCAAACGAACCGAAAGTTTCAAATGAGCAGATGAGCGGAACTCGCATAGGATTGGTTGCTATCTGATGGAACAGCAGTATGGTGGCCACGAAACTTAGAAATGGCCACGGTAGGTAGGGTTGTGTTATTCCACGTGGATTTACAAGTGGTCAAACATAGGATTTGATCTGGAAATATTCTGTGCATATCGCCGAAACGACCATTCAGCCGACGTAACTCAAGAGCCGCTAGAAATACCAGTAAATGTCTAAAATGTACGCCGATGTGTCTGGACAAAGTCTGCAGGACATTTCACATTTTAAAGAATAGGCGAGATTGTTCCCCAAACCTCCAATCACAACGGAAGAATTAAAGACACAAGGCACAGGGACTCGCAGATATTGGGAAGTACATGGTATAGATACTGCAGGGCTATGCTACGAGGCTCACGCGAGGTAGACAGGCCTGCAGAGGAGCCCATGAAAACCTCTATCTGCGACAAATAGACACACAAAACAAAACAAACAACCATACATGATTTTCCCGACAATAGCACAACAAAAGGAACAAATTACAATACTTTTTCTTCTACTCTTTTCTCTTTCCACTTTATAAATCAGTAAAATACTAGAAAGCCACATCCATAAATTGTTATGTATGATGTTTATATAATATTATAAATATTTTAGGAAATTATAAATGTTTCTTCACTTTAATATTTGCTTAAATCTTAATGTTATCAGGAAAAACATGTTTAACTAGTGTCCTTGAATTAGGTTGTTTTGATCAATATGTTTTCTCAATTTGAAGGTCAAGGTTGAATTTTGTTTACAGTTAGAATTCCATTAAGATGACACATGTTCTAGAACATTCTGTCATGTGACCAATCTTTATATATACCATGTTTGGTGGACATTTTTTCAGTTTTGACATTACCATCAGTCTTGTAAAGAGCTATTACAGTTGTGAAAATTCATTCCAAATTCTAAGAGAGGAATTATTTTAAATATTCATTGGATTATAACAGTGCTCATAAACTTTTGGATTTTGGATTTTTAATTGATGATTTTGGAATTTAACTGAACTTATTCAGAGATTTTGGAATACTTCATTTTGACATCAGCACATCAAGATTTCTAGTACATCAGGACTTTGGAGACCATTAGCACATCATAACATTCAAGGACACAGCCGTGAATTCGGAACATTCTATATTTAGGACTTGTGATTAGAACAATCATTCTTATTGGATTATTAGGATTTCAAAACACATTACTGTAAGTGACTTTTTGATTTTTCATTTTAATTATCTAGTAATAAATTGCTTGTTGATTTTTACTTGATTTGTTGGTTTCACTTTCTTTCTGTTACATTTTCCTTAGACCATAGAGTCGTAACAAAATACAAACAAAAAAGAAAAAGAATAAAAACAAATAGAACAGAGATGTTTTCCTTTACGTCCGCGCGGTCTAAAATGTACACCGATATGTGCGGAAAAAAGTGTCTGCAGGACATTTAACATTTTAAAGAATAGGCGAGATTGTCAACCAAACCCCCAATCAGTATCATTACAGGTTTGGGGGATGATTTATCGGCCTAGTATTGAGTCACTTGAGAGAAACTTTTGTTATGTCATAATTCACGTGAATAGAAAAAAAAAAAAAATATATTTTGAAACATTTAAGGGCGAAAATTGATGTGCCCGTGGTAGACAAGTTATGAGGATAAGAGGCAAATTTATAGTGCAAAATCAAATGTCATTATCCATGTCACGTTTCGAATAGTTATAAATCACATCCTCCTCCTCCTCAGTCTTTTCATCCTCGTCCTCATCATCATCAACAACAAAAACAACTATGGCAACATCTAAAATATCAACCCCCTCCCCAAACGAAGAAACAAAAAAAAACAATAAGAAGAAGAAGAAGAATGACAACCTTCCTATTTCCTCGCATAGCTGTCTTTACCTTCGGTGTTGCTGCCAACTTCGTCAGTAGCAGATGATTGAAATATGAGATTTTTATTATAAATCTTGTCGTGCTTAAAGATACTTTTATGCTTCCGAGATTTAAATTGCACGTTTAAATCATACATATTGAACATGAAATCAGGGTGATATGTATTTGAAAAAAAAGAAACATATCAATCAGGTCTATAATATACAGATTACAAATAAAGGTTTCCTTAAAGGTAACGAAGAAAGAGAATTCTTGAAATAAGACAAAGAAACCGATATTCTAGCCAATAGCTCTCTTTCAAAATATAACATGTGCGCACGGTATTGAATGTTCCCCTCTCTCGAACTGGTGCCTTGCTCATTTTACAATCAGTGATTTATGTCTTATTTCACAGTGTCAGATAACCAGGCATAGAAAAAATGCAAGCTCCCTTTTGTAGAGTTCACACGTTTCACAAACGATATTTTTTAATGATTGATGGTTGGTCCGATTTAGGTGACGATAAAATAGAGTTCCGTCAAATTTTCAGTCTTTTCATTAAAATTACTGACCTACCATATAAATAGATTTTAAATTTTTCTTTTATATAAATGTGAGCCTTTTGATTTTGCAGCTGAAAAGCTATTTCGGGTTCACAATTTGAATATGGGGCACAATCACCACCAAACAAGTTTCACTTACTGTCCAAGCTTTCAGGAACGTTTCATTCCGTTGATGCACGTTTTTAAGGGATCTTTATCATAAAACAACAGTTTTCTTTAAATAAATAGTTACAGAAGATATCGGATTAATACATTTGCAAAAATGAAATCTTGTGGATGTATCGAAGCTTTTTCTTGCAATTCTTATAGGAAATTTTATTGTCTTCAAAACGAATGTTGTGCTTTTCTTGAAAAGTCATCTGGCGATATTAAAGTTTTTGGAACACCAAAAGTTCTTGCACTGAAATATACAAAAACCTTCGTCAAAGTAGATAAAATATAATCGAATTCAAGTAAAGAAACATGCAGTACTTGACAAAGTGGCATGGGCAACGGTAATTCTCAATTCGCTCGCATTAATACAGTATTTGGAGTGCACGCTTTTCATGTGCTCTTTTGACAGTGTTCTCTAAATTTACGTTTACGTCGTCATAGAGCATTTAATTTACTTTGCTTTCGATAAATATACAAATAAACAATAACATCTACCAATAAGTCTTGATATATACTTTTGAACCATTGACTGTAACGTAAAAATATTGTTGAGTAACCCCGACGAAAACCTGCTTTTGATTCATCAATAACGTTGTTATCCTCTTCCAACGGAATAAATCTTCTATTAAGCCTTGAACTGAAGATCTTACAATTAACATTGATAAGGGATATATCCCTATAATTGTTAGGATCACTCAGACAAATTATGACTTCACCCATAGAAATCAGAAATATACCTTTATTAAAAATTTAATTAAAATTTTTTGTTAGGACTGGTATTATTACTGATAACAAAAAATTCTGACCGGATAGCATTAAGACCTCAACTTTTTAAGTTTTTCAACGTCGCTATACTCATTTGTGTTTCTGATTCCGAGAAAAGTTAATTTAATAAATCACTATCATTGTTTAATACTTTTATTTATAATTCCTGTACATCTGTGATATTTCCACTGATTTCTATTCAAGAGAGAGAGAGAGAGAGAGAGAGAGAGAGAGAGAGAGAGAGAGAGAGAGAGAGAGAGCTAAAGTATGTAACCATTCCTACCCAGGCATACCACACACTGTATCTGGTTCGAAGTTACAACTTTTTTAATGTTACCAATAGATCAAAATCATGTCTGGAATTTACTAAAATAGTTCGTTGTGTTTGGGCATGCTTTTCTTCTTTAAGAAATAACACTCATTGGTTTATACTGTTCTAAATTCGTTAAAGGATTTGGTTCTCGACATTTTCTAAGTAAGTTTTTTTTTTTTGTCTTTAACTTTCATTATATTATCTGTCCCACCATGGGTGCTGCTCCGAAATTTACGTCCTGACGAAGCAACATTAAGAAGTAGCGTTTTTATACATCTCCATTACTAACGAAGCACATTCATCGATACTTTGGCTTTGGCTCACTTACCTTAAAATTGTTTTCCGTTGATTTATTATATTACATCTAAACGTGTATAAAACTGTACGTGTCTTCTTATCCCATTTTATATTTGACTGACCGTGAAAAGCTGCAATCATTATTATCTATGTTCTCGTTTAAATTGTCTGTCGGTGTATTTTCGGTCAAAAAATTGCAAGTAAGAGAAAAATGAACAAGTTCATCCATAAAGTGGATTATAAAACAAAATAATTTCGTGGAGGCCACTCTGTGACCCACAATGCTAACACCGTCATTGGCTACACATGTATAATTGCCGTCCAAATCACCGGTCATCCGTCCATTTGTGGAACAATGTGTGTGGGGTTTTTTTTGTTTTTTTTTTTACAATTCTTTTTCACCTGTTAATTTGCTTATGTGTGTGAAATAAATGCTTTGCATGCCACATATGTCAAAAAAGAATTTCACATATGTACAATAAGCATTTGTTTTAAATTCGTCAAGATGTTTTTCATAAATGTGAAATATTTTCTTTTTACATGCTGGAAATAAGTGAAAAGGAATGCATACAGCATGCAATGTATACAAGTCTGTAGAACGTGGAAAATATGTAGTGTTCATGTGGTGTGGAGGGTAGTCAAGAACGAGAAGCGCGTTCATTGCATAAATATGTAGTGTTCATGTTGTGTGGAGGGTACTCAACACCGAGAAGCGCTTTCATTGTATAAATATGTAGTGTTCATGTGGTGTGGAGGGTACTCAAGACCGAGAAACGCTTTCATTGCATAAATATGTAGTGTTCATGTGGTGTGGAGGGTAGTCAAGACCAAAAGAGCTTTCATTGCAAAAATATGTAGTCCTCATGTGGTGTGGATGCTAGTCAAGACCAAGAAGCACTTTCATTGCATAAATATGTACTATCAATAATAAATTTAGTGAGTGCAGCATCTACCAAAATAGATGGAAACTGTTGCAAAATAAATGTAGTGAATGACTATGGAACGCCAAAGCTGTCTAAGTGGTCCGTTTTGAATACACCCACTGTACATTGCTTATTACAGGGGTGCACACAGTGGTGGCGCGAGGGGGGTCGGGGGGCAATTGCCCCCGGGCGCCAGGCGAAGGGGGGGGGGCGCCGTCAGGAACTTTTTTTTCTTCACAGCTGTAACTGGGGCGTAGATGGGAAGGGGGTAGTTTGGAGGTTGGCAACTGATATAAAAACTATTCTCTGTGGCAAAGTAGTGGACTAAAAAACATTGCCCCCACTCGCCTCGAACCCTCGCACGGCCACTGCATTTGTTAAATATTTATCTAGCAATAAAGAGATGCGTTATGCATTATCGATGGCAACATTAAAGGGAGGGTAGGCCTATATATGCAAAAAATAACCACATTATATGTTCTTCCATCAGCATTTTGCCCAGAAGTAAAAAGATTATCTTCAATCACACTGTAATCATCCATACCTTGACTTTCAGCAGATGCAAGAGGAGATTGCCAAGAGTCTACATTGTCATTAAACTGGATTTTATTTAAACTTTAATCTTCCGTACATAAAGAAAACTAATAATATTTACCCATTGTTTTTGCGTCTCTAATGTACAAAGTAACATCCAGTCCCAATATCAGAAATCAGTCTGAAAACCTTGGTAGAAACTGTGTAAGGTAAAATACAGATAAGAGTACACGCTTGCATTTGTATCAGTTTTCTGAATTTGAAAGAGTTTGAGAAAAACTTTAAAACAAAAAAACGTATGAACTTTAATTGTATATCATATGAAGAATCAGAGACTTTGCATGAAAATAAATCAAACTGAATAACAGAAAATTAATACAAATTATATTCACCATATCAATACTTAAACAGACCTGAGCTCAGATATTTCATAAAATTTGTTTTAACTTTTTGAGAACGCTGACATGTTCACGATTATAACTGGTAACATAGTAACTTTATCAAACACCTTATTCCTAATATAATTATGGATAAGCATGACAAAGGTAACCATTTATATGTTTGCACATAATAACTCTTTGACTCCTACCCCCCTTCAATTACAATTAAATTCTTTCATCTATATTGTATTTGTATGTCATAAAATTAAATTTGTGTACAAATGAAAAGTAAAGTTATTATCTTTGCAATTTTCTTGGATATTAATATTATATTGTCGTTTCCACCATTATTTACAGAATATGGCTTCAAATTCCCAGTGTGAGGAAGGTTATTGCTCAGGGAAGGATCGGGAGCAATAGGTATTTTTCATAGCAATGCATTCTTCAGGTAATAAACTTTTGTTAAATGTTTATTATTATTCCGAATTTTATCACAACGTGTCGCTGTTTTATATATCTAAAAGGAAACTAAATGTAAAGTTAGCTCTAATCGTAAATATGACTTTCTTCCTATTTAAACCACAGGTATTATAAACAATGAGATCTTTAATTGGAATGGTGTGCACGTAGCCAACAAAGTAATATGTAATTTCCAAGAAAAGAAAAAAATGAAAGCATGACAATTGATCCGGTGATAGAACACTTATCAATCAAGAAATTAATTTGACTGTTGATCTATTTTTTACAAAACTGACTGGTTCACACAATGATACCACCGAGATGAAGAAGCACAATCATTGTGGTCAAAATTATCACACGTTCGCTTACATCCTTGTTTTGCATCCCCGAATAGATATATTATTAAAATGTTTGTGTACTGGCCTGATAAGTCTACATTCCTTAACTATTATAACAATTATTTTTATCATAAGTAAAGTAGAAATAAATTATGGTCTCAGATGGAAGCATTTAGTAAACCTTCTTTTCTAATTTTCATATTCACACGCTTTGCTTAATTAGATTTTGCTTGCAAGACTTTTTATGTATCATTTATGCCTAGCAAGGAAACATTTATAAATGAATTAGTAAGGTACAGAATTGCATCAGAATAGGTCTCAAACAGAAAGCTCTGGGAAATACAATCTCTCTTTCTGGACTTCCAGTTTGGTTCTTTTTACTGATTCTGTGGTTACAAAGTTTTCTGTTCTTTTTCCATATGCTGCACTTCAACGGATACTTGATGTCCTGAAATCCTATTTCATTGAAATACGTCATGAAAGTCAAGTCTAGACTTAAGACATTTTATTGGTCAATTATAAGTCAGATTTAACTGTCAGCAAATCAGATAGCTGCATTCTAGACTTAAGTATAAGTCCGGAATAAATGTATGTTGCTAAAATACAGACCATCATTTCTTTTATTTGTGGAAATCCTTCAGGAGCTTTGCAAGTGAAGCCTGTGGAGAAAATACACGTCTATTGCTGGAGACTTCATTGCCGCACTTTTCAGTTACTAAATCTTCCTCCTCTCCCATTTGAGTCACAACCCCAAGATTTTCGGTTGTGAACATTGCATTTACAAACCACCCTCACTTGCATTCACATATTTAAACTCTCTATCTCAAATGGAGCAAAATGAGTTTCGTCAAATGGAGCAAAATGAGTTTCGTCATGCTCGTAGACACCAATGTATGCACAATGCACTGACTGGCAGGGACTGATAACAATCAGGATTTTAGTGGGGAAAATACAGAATCTTCTTATAACTATTCTACATTATTGATTCTCTTATTTTACTTCTCATGAAGGCCACAATAAGTGACATATGGTTTCACAACATGTACACTTCATCGACATTTGGTTACGTTTTAAAAAAAGCTTTATTCCTCTTGATTGATGTATTGCCGTTAAAGCTTGGCTCATCAGTGTCACAGGGAACATTCAAACCCCTAATGACCCATTTATAATCCAATCACATTTCCAGGTTTTACGTGAATATTTAATGATCCATATACTGTCAGTGACGTCGCGAGGGGGATGGGGGGAGGGGCAATTGTCACCGGGCGATAGGCGAATGGGGGCGCCGTCGGGATTTTTTATTTTTTTATTTTTTTTTTCAGCTAAAATTTTCATATCGTTCCACCTCACCTTAGTGTAACGGGGGAATTTTTCACAAAGCTTATATTTAGTTGGGGGGGGGGGTGTTGGGGGGGGGGGAGAGGAGGATGGAGGTTGGCAACTGACATAAAAACTGTTCTCTGTGGCAAAGTAGTGGCGCCACTAAAGAACTTTGCCCCCGGGCGCCTCGGTAGGGGTGCCACAAAAGAACATTACCCCCGGGCGCCTCGAACCCTCGCGCCGCCACTGGGTGCACACATCAAACGTTTACATGGGCCAGAATGGATCTTGATTGGGCCTAAGAGGGCAGCACTGAGAAAGTTTCGTGTCTATAATAAAAGCATAAATACACATGCGTAAAGTATGGACACGGGCCGCGCGCCGCACAAAATATGTCGGCGGGCCGCATGTTGTGGACCCTTGGCATATTACATGATGTGTCTTTCTTATTCTATGATATGTATGTTTTATTATGTGATCTGCACTTTTAAATATATGATGTGCAGTTATTATTGTATGCTGTATATTTCTTATTATATCGTGTATTGTTGTTATTATATGATGTGCATTATTAATTATTATATGTGCATTTCTGATATATGCTGTGTATTTTTAATTATATGCTGCACATTTATTAATATTAGATATGCATTTGTTACTATATGAGGTGCTAAAATAAACAAACTTTATATGCTGCGTAAACTTCATTGTGTGATGTGGATATTATAATATTTGCTGTACAAACCTCATTACATGGTGTGCAAACTCATTATGATGAGGATCAAATTGAAAACACCATCAAGAATGAGAATTTACTAATGCACCGGTTACAAAGGAAATGTTTTGCAACCCGGCATAATATTGTTTGTGCCACTGATTGAATTACATATAACTTGGCTACACTGTACTAGCTGAGGTTACCTAAACTCCGCAAATCCCTTGCTATTTCACTTATAGATCCTTTCAGATGACGTCATCGACAGCGTCATGGAAAGACAACTGATAGATTAAACAAATTATTTTTATCTCAATTTAAAACTATAAAACATACAGAGCGGACAGAAAAAAGAGCTTTCTGTCCGTGTCTTTTGTAATTTCTGTAGATTTGGTGTCAGTTTTCATGCGTCTAAAATATCCTATCTTGGTTGACTTAAAAAGAACCCGTTACCAGCTTACTCTCAATACAGGTAAATTTCTTAATACTGGGGCTTAAAATCGTCTGCTAATGACTTTACTGAAAATGCTTTATAGTAGAGACTTTATATCTCAAATCAAATGATTTAACATTTCGGTAAATCTGAACAATCTTGGCAATGTGGCAACTGAAAATGTCTGTAGGGTGATTATGCATTGATTTTAGAAGAATACACATTTTTCTACTAATTCCTTGCGCTTAAAAGTGCAAAATAGATACAAACAGAAAATAAATTTTTTTTAAAAAAATACTGTTTTTGTTTTGCAGTATTTTCGTTTCAATTACCGTCGATTTGTTTGCCGAAAACGGCCATTTAAGTCTTTGAAAAGTCCATACTGAAAACAGAAAGGCTTCTAACCAACTTGCACGGTAAAGCACATGGAACTAGTAGAAAAAATGGTTGCTTAATACCATGGAAATTTTCTTTTGTGTTAAAATTGATGCAGAAATACTTTACAACCAGACTCAAGTGCCATACCCTAACCTTAATTATAAAGTCCCGACCATAAAATAATAGAAAGGAACATGTGGAGCTAAAGTAACCTCAGCTACCAATGTACAAAACTAATTGTCATTAACGATTATTTGAAAGAGTCTTGAAGTTAAACTTGAGAAATAACCCAGTCTGTACACTTGCAACTTACGCTTTTAATAGAACACGAAACTACTGGGAAAACTCATTGACAATGATGACAACCATCTCCGATCTATTTCCATCAACTAGGATGCATTCCTGAAGAGATCAAATAAAAAAACCTGTCTGATCAATCATGTACTACTATGTATTGTCGACATTTTCACATAAAAGTTTCATTTAGTGACGAACCATGTAGTTTTTAGGGATTGGAGGGGGGGGGGGGGTCTGGGATTTTCTTTCCAACCAGAATATTTTTTTTCTTTTAGCTCAGGATAATTTACTAAAATGATGGATGGATAGAATAAGTTCTGTTTTGTACAAACCATAGCAAGACCTATTGGGGGTCAGGAAATTGTTTTTAACAAAATCACAGGCGCCCTTCCCCCCTCCTCCCACCACCACCTATGAAAACAATCTTTGGAAAAGGTACTTAACTCCCATTTCCTCGGCATGATATAGCCAATAATGCAGGGGTGCACAACTCAACCGTTTAGATGGGCCAAAATCGACCTTGATTGGAACCAAACGGGCCGCTCTGCGAAAGTTTTGTGTATATAATATAAACATGAATACGCATGCGTAAAGTAAGGACACAGGTCGCGGGCTGCAGAGAAAGTATTGGTGGGCCGCATATCTCTTTCATCGGTTTGCAAATCCAACTGCCGTAGAACTAAAATTTTGCAAGCCAGACTGCTCTCTATGAATGATAATTTTTCATATTAATTTTGGAAATCACGAGAAAGTTATTCACGTTGTCCAGCCTAGGGTTGCAATACTATTAAAGCACCGTTATACAATACTAAAGTCTTTTTCCCATGTTATAATGCCTGATAATTCTGGTCTCATAACGGTGTCATAAATGTAAAGAGACTAAAAGTGCATGAATTTCCATTGATAGTGCGCCAGTCCATTGAAGGTTCAAGGAACACCATACCTAATCCCGACAATGAGTACGAATTACAAGTTGAACACTGAATGTGTACAATTGTTCGAGAGATTTGTGAATGAAAAGAGACAATCTGTAATGTTCAGAAGTCCACATATTACAAATGAATCCATTCTAGCTAAACGTTTTCTGTAATTTGTGGAATTGGTTTATTGATATGAAACAAAGGTCCTGAAAACTCACTTGCCTAAATTCAATACTAGTGGTAAAGTTCTGCCGTATCATCATACTTTTGATTTTGCCTATTTGGGCCATACTAGTACCGATGACGGAGTCCAATAATAGTACTATGTGAATGAAATTCATTTCGGCAATTCTGTTTCCAAATTACTTGGACAGAAAAATAAAGAAATTTAATAGTTTAATCATGCACCACATGATATTATATTATGAAATGCTTAGTTCGTGATTTGAAATTATTCCCTTCATGCCACTAAACACCAAATGCTATTAGATAGTTACAAGTGTTCAATCACCACTAAAAAAGTTAATTTAACACTTTTCCCCCTTGCAATTACTCTATACTTCGAACCAGGAAGGGTTTATTACCCCAAGATCCACAAATCTACTATGTGATACACGTGTTTGGACCTGACGATAAACAGTCTCCACGGTAACACAATTTCATACCGTCTGATACAGATAATTTCATTATTCTTTTGAGTTATTTTATCATAAAAAGAAGATTGAATCAATCACCTCGTTGCAATTTTATCAAAGATGGTACACATGAGATTTGCATTTTGCACTCCCGTGAAAGAAATAATTTTAAATACAGCGTTAAAGGAAGACCAGTGTCCGAATAGCGCGTTTGGAGTAATTTATCAAACAGATAAAAAGAAAGGGTGGGTGGGTACGTAGCCATTAAATACATAATTCAATGTGGATAAGTATGTGGGTAAGCAACTAACCTACATAAAACCTTTTTTAAAAAATGTCTGTGACTTGACTTTTCTATATGATTTCTTGTCACGTAATCATTTATTTTCCTAATTACATTTACTTACGAGGGAGTAACGAGAAATAAAGAACTAAAAGGAATTGCTGTTGTACAAGGAATGCAGGAAACACCTTTTTTTATTCAGTGGTGCCAGCTATTTTCCAGATAGCTTAAATTCCTTTTCCGCCTCAAATCCGTAAAAGCAACAAACAAATCCGCATTTAGCGGAAAAACTGAGTACACGCATTAAGCTCTGTATGGTCTAAAGATGCATCTGCCTTTTGGTTTTACACGGACTAGATTAAGCACGGACAAGACAGCGTTCTGGTGCTGTGAGGATTACAAAATTGTTTTAACTTCAATCTGAGTTACCTGTCCTCAGAGTACTTGATAAACCTGGGCAATGAAAATTTGGCTTGAATAACTTAGGAATCTTCCCATTATAACTGAATTCCAGGTGACTTCAAAGAAGAAATGAAGATTTTCAAAGTATTTCATCTTCGTTTGTTAAGGGCGGTAAAAGTGCCCGAAACTTGCAAATGTCAAATGTTGTTGATGCAAGTCCTCCAACTTCTTCAACTACAACTGACAGTGACATAACCTACCACTCATGTTCCTGCTGTTGGTGCTCTTGCTACTACTACTACATGAGCAACTCTCATCAATTTTTCTAACACCACTGGTAGTATTTCTGCTGCTAAATGATATAAATCATTAGTTTTCACGTATGATTTGAATTAAAGTGTAAAATTCCCGGCTACGCTGAAACAAGCCATCTGTCAATGAATAAACAAGGGAATCAGGCAATTCCATTAACGTTTAAAATCAATACGATTCTCCTTCATTCGAGTCAAATGGGATTTTAAAAAAAAAAACATTTTATTGCATATATTAGAAAAGCAATTGGATTAGGCGCAAGTTCTTTCAACTTCGAATAGCCTTTTCCGTAACAAATACAAAACACATACTATTTCGTGCATCAGGTGAAATTTACAAGGAAAATTTAAATGATACTTGAATGATTGTAAGAACTAAAATGATCTAAAGCAATCATTGTTTGCAGTGGCGGCACGATGGAGGGGTTGTGAGGAGGCAATTGTCCCCTAGAGCCAGGCGAGGGGGGGGGGAGGCGCCGTCGGGAGCCATTTTTTCCTTTTGTAGCTGAAATGTTTGTAGTATTTCAACTTCACCTTAGTGTAACGGGGATAATTCTTCACCAAACGCATATTTAGGAGGGGAGGAGAAGGGAGATTAGCAATTGACATAACAACCGTTCTCTGTAGCTAGGTGGGGGCGCCACTAAAGAGAATTGTCCCAGGCGCCTCGGTAGGGGCGCCACTAAGGAACATTGCCCTCGAGCGCCGCGAACCCGAGCGCCGCCACTGATTGTCTGAGGTGCGAAATTATACAGGAATGAAGAAAATTTCTTCCCACTGATACTTCTGCTGCTGCCACTCGTGCAATAACACTTTTTTATTTTGAAACAATGAAAAAGCATCAAGTATTTTCATCTTTTTTCACACCAGGAATATTTTTTTACTGGAGCTAAAGTTTTGAAAGTCTTCGCCTACAGCACCTTCAGCGTTTGCTGTCTGTTAAAGACGTTGCAATGAATTGTGTCGATTGCTATCTTTTAAAGGCGTTGTAATGAATTGTGTCGATTGCTGTCTGGTAAAGACGTTGTAATGAATTGTGTCGATTGATATCTGTTAAAGACGTCGTAATGAATTGTGTCAATTGCTGTCTGTTAAAGACGTTGTAATGAACGTTGTTTATTGCTGTCTGTTAAAGACGTTGTAATAAACTGTGTCGATTGCTGTCTGTTAAAGAAGTTGTTATGAACTGTATGTATTGCCGTCTGTTAAAGACGTTGTAATGAATCGTGTCGATTGCTATCTGTTAAAGACGTTGTAATGAATCGTGTCAATTGATATCTGTTAAAGACGTTGTAATGAATTGTGTCGATTGCTATCTGTTAAAGGCGTTGTAATGAATTGTGTCGATTGCTGTCTGTTAAAGACGTTGTAATGAATTTTGTCGATTGCTATATGTTAAAGACGTTGTAATGAATTGTGTCGATTGCTGTCTGTTAAAGGCGTTGTCATGAATCGTGTCTATTGCTGTCTGTTAAAGACGTTGTAATGAACTTCGTCGATTGCTGTCTGTTAAAGACGTTGTAATAAACTTTGTCGATTGTTGTCTGTTAAAGACGTTGTAATAAACTGTGTCGATTGCCGTCTGTTAAAGACGTTGTAATGAACTTTGTCGATTGCTGTCTGTTAAAGAGGTTGTAATGAATCTTGTCGATTGCTATCTGTTGAAGACGTTGTAATGAATCGTGTCGATTGATATCTGTTAAAGACGTTGTAATGAATCGTGTCGATTGATATCTGTTAAAGACGTTGTAATGAGTTGTTTTGTAGTATCTGCGTCTGATTGATGAAGACAGAATTGGTCTGAAAGCTAGGTCGTGGAATTCTCTTCTTCTTTTAATAGAAGTATAAATCATCTAGACAAGGCTTTAAGGTCTTATTACAAATATAGTATTACACAACTGCAACTGGGGATCACTGCCTGATCGCCCAAACATTGTTTTCCGATATCACACTTAAATGCATTTTATTTTGTATGAACTGTAATAACATGTGCTGGAATGGAACTAGGATAAAAATCACCTATAATACACCCATGTTACTTTCTAAAATACACGCAGAGACACACACAGTGAGTTGCAGCTTGTGTTACACGGGTAACTTTACAGCAAGACACTCTGGCGACAATTAGATAGGGCAGCCAAATATTAAAGCTTCATTCCCTCCCAAAATCAATGTTTCAGTAATATAACTAACGCGTTCTTTTATTGTTCCTAACTATTTAAAATGGTAGTCTACCAACGAATCCACCTATAATATCCTGTTCCCTCTGTTTTTTGGGTTTTTTTTTTTTTTTGGTTTTTTTTGGGGGGGTGGGGGGTGGGTGGTGAGAAACCCATCAAGATTAATTGTTTTGTACTTGTACGCTATTATATTATATTTTCCATATGAAAATAAAATTGTGAGTCTAAAATGAAACCCCCGTCTTTCGAAATATAATAGCTTATTGTGAATCAAGCCGCTGAAGCTCAGTTGGTAGAGCGTCGAACTCGTAATCCAAGGGTCGCGGGTTCGATACCCGTCCAGGCCATCCCAGATAGTCTGCCTCGTTGTATCCAGGGGAAAGGCAGAATATATCCAATAATATGTTAAAAGTGCCGCTAAAACAAACAAAATTAATAAACAAAAATCATTGAAAATCCCCAAGTGTGTACAAGTAGCGGTGTCCACCTGTACCAACCAGAAACATTATTTTCGTTAGTCTCGTTCAACCAGACCACATGCAGATCTTCGCCATTGGAGGGTAAAAATCTGGCAAAAGGTCTAAACGATTGTAACACTCAAAACTTAGTTTCATAACAATCTGATAAATTCACTGATTGGTTGACGGGTTATTTAGCGTTCTTGATAAAACTTTAACAGACATAAATGCTAAAATGCTACAAAATTTTAATTTAATTATGTTTTGGACCGACCATATAAAATATGTACAGGCACATGTTTTCATTTCTGCAAAAAGGTCTTGCAAATCACCAGACTGTGACACTCAGTCACTGTCTAATAAACGGGGAATACTTAGCCGGCTTTTACACCTACATATTCTTCCGCCTCTAAAGTAGTGTATACATGTTTACATTTATGGCGTATGCACTAAGAAAATAATAAGAAGAAAAAAAAGAAAAAAAAATGAGCGAAACGTATTGGAAACAATCGACTGTACAGACCTTTACCAGATTCTGGCTCGTCATAGATCTCTCGAAACGTATTGGAAACAATCGACTGTACAGACCTTTACCAGATTCTGGCTCGTCATTGATCTCTCGGAGTCACGCGACAGCCTGGTTGAACGAGACTATATTTTCATGCAAGTGGATGGCTTCGTGCGTGTAACAACTGCACCTGACCACTATTCAGTGACAGGAAATAACGGGAATCTTAAGATTTTGACATTGACATGGGACATACGTGCATCTTTAGCGCAAATATTTGAAAAGTTCAAGGTTCAATGGATTTGTTGTCTTCCCTGATACTGAATGAAAGTTTTGTGTTAATTGTGAATTGAAAGAGTATTCCTTTAATGAATTAATTCAGTCATACAATGAATACATTCAGTCATACGTTGAAATGACTTCTGAAAGAGATTCACTATTGTACAGTTACTTTGCAATGTTTCTCGCTTGTAGGATGACAATACACCCATCTGTAGCTTCTTATGCAGATTTTTTTGTGTAATAAAACTACAAAAATATATGCATGTTTTTATATAATTCGGAATAAGATTGGACAAGTAAAAAAATTAAATGCATATTCTATCTGCCTATTTTGTGACGATGATGATAATGCGAAGAAAAAGAAGACGACGACGATGATGATGACGATGACGATTATTATGACAATGATTATAAGGATGGTGGTGGTGGTGGATACGACAACAAAGATGATAAAAAAAACTTCTAAGCATATACTTTAATGAGTACGATAATAAAAAGTTTGTCAAAGACAAAAAAGTATGTGTCAGAAAATGAAGAGACATAGAACCTAGAATGTTTTCTCGAAAACTTTGTTTTGGATCATGATATACATTGTATATGGATACTAAAATGCATCACCGTATGTACACCAACTGAAAACTGCATAGACCCAGATCTGCCGTCGCATAATGCACCGGCAGATCTCGGTCTATGCAGTTTGTAAGGACTAATCAGTAGAACAAACAACATAGATCCTGATCTGCTCGCGCATTATGCGACGGCAGATCAGGGTCTATGTTGTTTGCATCTGGATCCTTGTTATACGCGAGTATATACAGTACTTACTACTTAGACATTAGACAATAATAAGAGGGATTGAAATTTATAAACACAAGCATTTTTTTTTAAAGAGCACAAAAACAACGCAACTTATTCCACAATATTTCCGCAAGCTACAGAGAAGAAATTGATACTAGAAGTTGACACAATGTCTTGACGTCTATTTCTGTAAAAACAACCGTAAGCCTTTGTTGATTGCCGAAGAAAAGATAATCTGAGGAAGAAATGCCGTAAAATAACCAAGTAAGACCAATGTTTTGTGTAGATATATGTAATAGTTATCATGCATTGTTTGACAAGCTGTGTAGAATGATGTAATAGTTATCATGCATTGTTTGACAAGCTGTGTAGAATGATGTACAAGGTGATTAGAGCTGATAAGAAGATTAGTAATCTGTATTAATTATCTGAAGCTCATGTAACCGAGACCAATAAAAATACATAATTAAATCTTAGATGCAAAGTAAATTGTTTGCAATTTCACTTCCATGCATATAATCATAGGTCAAAGATTACCTTTCTCCGAAATACAGATTCAGAATCGACTCTGAAGCACTCACCTCTCTCTCTCTCTCTCTCTCTCTCTCTCTCTCTCTCTCTCTCTCTCTCTCTCTCTCTCTCTCTCTCTCTCTCTCTCTCCACCACCCGTGTTTCCTCTGTCGTGAAAATAGCATTTTCATTATTTGGCTATGGCTGACCATTTCTAAGACAGACAATTTTACATACGTGGTTAGCCTGGACATCCACCTTCATTTCAAGATAGTTAATGGCTTTATAGTAAATAAATATGGCATTTAATGACTCGTACGAGCTGCGATGCGAGATCAGAAGTAAACAACCTTTAGCATCAGGCGCTTGAAAAAAAAAAACAATGTGCAAGGAAACTCGGAAGGCGGCTTGGGTAGCTGAATAAAAAAAAATACAATTTGGAGAAATACTGAAGCTGGATTACAACGAAAGATATCTAAAGTGAAGATGGATATTCAGGCTAACCACACATGCAAATATTTTTCTTCTTAAATGGTAGATAAACCCTTGAAAACTCCTGACATAAAAAAAAATCGGAGAAATATCGTAGTCTCCACATTTGATTTTTATGCATCACTCTGTGTCTTGGAAATGGGCAGTAATAGCCAAATAATAAAAGGTCATGTCCAAGACATGAAAGTCGCTCAGCCAACCACCTTCTCTATCCCTCTCCCTCTCTCCAGCATATGTTATCTGTTAGTATAATTGCCTTGCTGTTGGCTTGGCTCCAAGCATGGATTAATAATATTTTGAATCGTGATCTTACCACAAAAACGTGCACACATGTTCTTAACACTTTTTCATGTAGTGTATGTACATCAAGTTGTTGTCCCCAGTTACGCAATCTGCAGCGATGTTCCACAGCAACGTTGAAAAAAGAACTAAAAAAGGTTGCAGTCATTCTCGTGGACTCCACAAGTTCACTCTTAAATGTCTACAGGCTGTACATTTTATAATGATAATAAATGTTCCAGTATTATATCTGTTGGGTTTTTAATAATTTATGTGAGAATTGATGAGTTTGTTTTCCTTGTCATCCACAATGAATCCATTTTAATCGAATGGGTGTTAGGAATGTAACTTTAGTCGCGAAGACAATCTATGGGGTTTTAAAAAGCATTAGGTATATGTAAGTTCTAATTCAAATAATCTTATCTTTTTTTGGGGGGGGGGAGGGGTTGCAATTTTATGGAAAGAAACAAATTTACTCGACTGACAATTGAGACAATATCGCAATTATTTGTAAAATAAGATAACCAAACAATCTACATTGCTAGACATTATCTTTCTGCAAAACATGCAACGATTGGGAGGGTGACTGTCCTGTTACGAGCGATTACATGAAGCTTATATCTAGAACAAATGCTGATCTTTATACAGAATGGTGATAGCAAACAAACTTTGTCGAGACACGTATCGGTCGTTGAGCATGATTGCCTTGAAACATTTGGAAACTGTTTTGTAATTGCTCCGTTACCAATTTTTGCGTCAATACTGCAGAGGATAAAATAAAATACAAGTAAATACTAGTGTTCTCTCTCTCTCTCTCTCTCTCTCTCTCTTCTCTCTCTCTCTCTCTCTCTATATATATATATATATATATATATATATATATATATATGTGTATATATATATATATATATATATATATATATATATATATATATATATATATATACAGAGTAAAGAAAGGACAGTTATTTACACAGATCTAACACACAGACAAAACACAGTGCAAAAATAGGAACCAGCCTGAGTGCTTCGGTACGTATGGGTTCCTTTGTCGAAGGCAAACAATTACATAAGACGGACAAACAAACAAAACAATGAACACAAAACGGCGTGAATATTAATATTCCATACGGCGTGAATATTAGTATTCCATACGGCGTGAATATTAGTGTTCCATACGGCGTTTCTTATTACATCTGTTTGCAAAAGCTAAAGTATAGATTTATGAATCTGCACATAAAGCACTCTTAGTTCTGTTTTTATCAAGCAATCGCGCAGTTTGGAATGACTTAAAGAAAGGACAGCAATTAACAGAAGTGAATCAGAAGCGCCAGCTATGGTGGTTTATGAAATGGGGCCCTGCAAATTTCATCCTGGATGTACTTTTATAATCTCAACACACACACACACACACACACACACACACACACACACACACACACATAATACAATCTTCACTCTGATACGGTCTGAAGTCACTCATGCAATCTGCATCCAAATTTATGCCCAATGAAAACATAGTACATATTTCTTTGCTCAAAAGTCTTCACTATGCTTTGGGGAAGAATGAATCAGTTTCTTCATAAACAAGTTTTAACTGTAAGGACGTCTATACTCGCTTATAAGTCGGGTCAAACTGCAAACTGCTGAGACTCAGATATGCCGTAGCATAACGGGCCAGCAGATCTGGGTCTATGCAATTTGTTAGGAGTAATCAGTAGAAAAAACAATATAGACCATGATCTGCCGGCGCATTATGTGACGGCAGATCAGGGTCTATGTTGTTTGCAATTGGATTTAACTTATAAACGAGTAAAGACGGTTATACTGTAAACGTCCAGCTCATGTTGGCTGCAACGGAATATCTTGGACTCAAACCGAAAGCTAGATCACAAATCGCCCCAAAATACCTTTTCGCAAAACTATATTAAAGCAAACAAACAAATTTGCTTACCAAATAAACAAGAGGCCAAGAGGGCCTGATATTTCACACCTGGTTTACGTAACTTAACACTTGACCATTTCACTAAACAGTCTTATATAGCATTTGTACCTATGTAAACTATCTCCCAGATTTTATATCAGATTAATTTTACCTATTTTACTATATCCTGATAAAAAAATCTTAGTATAGATATATGCATAATGAATAAACACAGTCTCTTTCACATAATGGAAGTTATTCAAAATCTTGAATATATAAACCCATTTACCAAGTTTGATATAAATTGGACAAGAAATTTAGTCTCTGTATCTAGTGATCTAACAAACTCAACCAATCAGATGCAAGGTATCTTATTAATATGTGCTGATCTCACTTACTCTAGAACATGTGGTGGTAAATACGATTCAAATTCGGTCTCTCGAGAGGTAACAAGCTTAGCCAATCAGATACAAAATTACTTCATCAGTTTGTGTAGATCCTGCTAATAATCAATCTCATCCAATATCTTAATAATATATGCCTATTTAACAAGTTTGGTCAAAATAAAATCAGAAATATAGTTCCAAGTATTAAGCTCAGTCAATCAAATGCAAAGTCATATAATTAATATGCATACATTTCAGACATAACCAAGATCTTGATGATGTAGGCTTATTTACCAAGTTTGATCAAGATCCTATCAAAAATACACTCAAGGATGGGAAAGAAAAAGAAAAACAAATGCAAGATCACGTCATACATATGCATAGGTCTCGGTCAGGATAAGATTCATCTAACATCTTTAAGATATTAGCTTTTTTACCAAGTATTATTAAAATTAGACCAGAAATACAGCCTCTCAAGTGCTAAGGAGCTCAACCATTCAGGATTGATGCGATAGTAGGATGGTAGGCACCCTTTAGGACGCATGTCTGGCATTGCCATGAGCAATGTTACTTATATGTTGATTGATACATTTGTACGACGCGATGTTTCGTACGAAACATCTATGTTTCTTCTACGAAGACACACGTTTCTCTCTCTATTTCTCTGTCTCTCTGTCTCTCTGTCTCTCTCTCCACGTTAACTTTGTTATATATGCCCATATCATAATTTTTCTGTACGAAACACGTATAGTAACATCTCAAATGACGTCAGGACGTCAAGCAAGCCAAACATGTAGTGGCCAAGGATTCTAAATGTATTTCAAAGTCTTTTCACTACACTAGACAGCGGTTTCGTAAAAAAAAAAAATCAATGTTTTTTGTGATATGATAAACAGAATCTTACATTTGTGTTCATTTGAGAGAGAGAGAGAGAGAGAGAGAGAGAGAGAGAGAGAGAGAGAGAGAGAGAGGAGGGAGGGAGAGAGAGAGATCTATGTCTTCGTAGAAGAAACACATTTTCTATCTATGCTGCATTGAAAAGTACAGATTTAAAACTTAATTCACATTCTGGATATATGCATTAGCTATTACACATACACATAAACCATTTTTCCCACCGTCTGCTAATATTTTTACTAAAATATACGCCCAACTAAAAAAGTAAGCCGTCCATCCGGATCACCTCTGATATTTCTGCGAGACAAAAATATGCCTCAGATGTATGTCGCCGCAGTAATTTACCAAAAAAATTATACATTTTGTTCGCTGGAAATTTCCTTGCAAAAAAGAAACCGCAATCTTTTCGGATCACCTCAGTTATATTTATAATTGGATTAACCGTAGAATTGTCAGAGAAGTTACGAATGAAAAAAATAGTTCGATGCATTAGCAATTTCTCAGTCAATCCTTGTTTCGTAAATAACTGAGGTGATTCGAACGATAGCTAATGGCAGCTATCACCATACATTCGAGGTAGGATTGACCTCCAAGTTGCGAATATAAGCCGTCCTCGAAAATAAGCCGAACAAGGTATATGAAGAAAAGGACGGTATATTTACTCTGGAAGCTCATGCAGCCATGGATTGAAACCAACCTTTGCTGCTCAGGTTCGATGGCTGAATATGCCTCAAAAATAAATAGGAGAATTAGTTAAAAATGATAGCTCAACTTGCGACGCTCAAGCATCAAAGCCTTTCCCACTCACCCTTTTTTTCGGATCCGAAGCTGTCATACTTTTTCCAGGTTCATTCAAAGTAAAGCTATTAGATTGCGACCACACGCCATTAGATGTTAGATCTGGCTTTACAATATTGTGAATTTTTCATAATTAGCTTTTTAAAAAAGGGTGATAATTTCATATAAAATAAGGATTTAAAGTCAAACTACAAAGTAACGAGGTTTCTGGTCTTAGAAAAAAGCCTCAGAAGAAGATACTTTAGGATGAAAATGAATTGCATCAAACCCCAATGTGGTAACAAAATCCAACCCACACTCGTCTTTAGTTTTCATTACAACCCTATACGAAAATAATATTAAGCTACATTCAGAACGGGATATATCAACGAATTTAATTAAAACCGAGCGCGTTGGCGGTTTGCACTCACATCATTGTGTCCAATATAAGCCAGCATACAGAAATAATTGCGTTTCGCAGTTAGAAATGTTCAATTAAAATGGATTTGGGTTGATTAAATTGATCTTGAAGCTGACTTGACGTAAATCACAGCCGAACGTCAATCATTGAACCCCCCACCCCCACCCACACCCTTTAAAGATACTAATAACCTTATCCGTCCGTCGATTCTGAGAAGTCATTGCCTTGGGGACGCAGATTTGCAGTCGATGTTAAATATACCTAAAATCTAGAAATCATAACATTCATAGATTTGTCCCCTGTACTTCCTCTTGTCTAAGGCTGTTCTCTTTCGGGGTCTGACAATCATGAAAACAAACATTTGAAATACATATTTTCAGCATTCCTAGATTCTGAGACTGGCTTGTCTTTCTAATAGAGATATGCAGAAAAATAAATATCCTAATATTTCCAAAGTCTTACCTTTCACCCTGACCCTCCCTTTTATCCATGCCCAGTCCACGTTGGGAGTTGTTTGCACGTGTCCTCGTATTCGGGGTACGATTATCCCTTCGGACCTGTTTAGTGGAGGCCGCAGCGGTGGTGGAACACACACTCATTCTCAGCAAGTGATGACACAAATCGGAAACAGCAAATGGCACAAGCAATATCGATCTTCCGATTTAACGGCCACTGCTCTATTGTTCCTATTTAGCTCTTCTGCACGCAAAGTTTTGTAAAATAGCTTTTAGGAAGCACGGGAGATAGTAATTTGCAGCTCATAAGCTCTACTCCAGTACGAAGCAGTCATGCCGGCTCCAGAGCAGTTAAGATCAAGTCTGATTACCTAGCTGGCTTGCACGTGCCAAACTTTGAAGTTCTCCTGGTCAAGTCAGAATTGTTAGCCAATAAGTATTTATCGTGCTTTCTAACATTAAATCCAGTATGTACATACATACAGTACTACTACAGCTTGGTATGTACATACGTACAGTACTATTACAGCTTTCCTCGTCGTCCTGAACAGTGAGAGAGACTACTGTAAAATATGAAATGCCAGTGAGCGAAGGGAAAAGCAAAACCCATTAGGATAATTAAAACACCAGACTACTTAGTACAGGTACATATTCAGCTAAATCCCTCTTCTCGGTGGCATTTTGCTTTCAAATATAGAATTACAGGAATAGATCTGTAAGATTATATTTATCCACACACACACACACACACACACACACACACACACACACACAAATCACCATACCTTTCGACAGAAAGTTGACACTTCGAACGATATGAAGATTTTTTTTGCCTAAGGAAAGGTATGATGATTTTGTCTTTATTATTTATTTATATGGAAACAAAATAAAACTTTTCCCTGTGAATATTTTACTTGCGTGTATAACGATGAAAATGCACACTTTATTCTCTGTAATGAACATTATTATTTTAATGAGAGCGGTGAAAATCCTATGGAAAATACCTCCTTGAAAAAAAAATTCCGAAGTTATGAAGTATTGACTATTTGGGGATACAAAAAAAAAGAATTTGAGCAGCGCCTTTAGAATGAAGGTAGTCATTTATCGTAAATTGAAATCTTACTGTTACTATAAGTTTATTATTGATAGAACGTACTCACTGTTTTATATGTTATTAATCAATAAATGGTCTATAGGAATGTTTAGGACATATACACCAAAAATCAATCTTAGTTTTAGCTCTTGAAACACATCTCGTACTTTCTCACGTCAGTGGCGTTAGCGGGGGGGGGGGGGGGACGAAGGGGGCGGTAGAACGTGGGCAGCACTTTCTAGGAGGCGACAATTTGGTAAAAGTACCGTATATATCATAAATAATACGAATAGACTGGAGCGTAATTTTGGTAGCTGGCCCTGGGCGGCACTTTGCCTCGCTACGCCACTGCCTCACGTTAACATTTGAACAATATCGGCGAAACGCGAAAATCAGATTAGTCGTATAAATGCATTAACACAATCTTAACGTCAGATTAGTCGTATAAATGCATTAACACAATCTTAATTCGCTGAATACGTTTGGGACATAGCCTTCATCGTCAGCGTTGGTCATTGTGTTTTGTAGGCCGATTTCTGTGCAACACTTTTTGATTGAATTGGAAAATTGAACACAAGGTCCTACATGACAATTTATTTTATTTCGTCTCGGTTTTTGAATTGTATCTATCATTGGTTGAAATTCAATCACGTCCCATTCAACATATGCTAAATTTCCCGAAAATACTCCGTTTTGTTTCAATGTCCTTACATCACCGTCAAGGCCACGTCAAGTGCCCATAACATTTACAGTCATGCGGTCGTCATATTATTTCGCGTTTCCCTTGAAATTCGTCTTTTTGCTAAAGATGAGACTTACCGTGCTCAGCGTGTTACCTATATGTGTCCATAATATGTATAAGCTGATCGTCATATTACCGTCTATACTCGCGTATAAATTGATACTAACTGCAAACTGCATAGACCAATATCTGTCGTCGCATAATGCGCCGGCAGATCTGGGTCTATGCAGTTTGTAAGGACTAATCAGTAGAACAAACAACATAGACCCTGATCTGCCGGCGCATTATGCGACGGCAGATCAGGGTCTATGTTGTTTGCATTTGGATGTGAATTATACGCGAGTATATACGGTATCATCCGTTTTCTCGAACGTTCAAACTTCCAGTACACATTGATATGTTTCGTTCGTTGTAATATATTTTATTGCCGCAAGTGGTAAAAATTATACGTCGCAGAAGGATAGAAAAAAAGTTCTTCAACTTACTTCTTCCTCACCATTATACAAATGCGAATTAGAAGGCAAGAGGCATGTGCTAAGTCTTATAGTCTACATATAAACAGTAACAGGACATGAGTGGGGTTATACGTTTTTGATTATTACTTTTTATTAGCGGTTATTTTAACGGCAGATAATGACGAGAGTATGTGCAGCTTAAAGAAAGTATACATTCAAACAAACAGGTGTTGGTGAAAAGATTAATTACTGGACTTAGTGATTAGATATGAAACGAAATAAAAGGCAATAATGATCATATAATGTACTTTACGTTTGAGTTAACCTCTTCGTTATTATAGCGAATTTCTGTGCTTCTTTCTGAATGAAGATGATCTGTTCAATAGTATAAGACAGCTCTGAAGTCAAGAGTGTTATTGATGCACTCAACAAAGAAATGATACTCGTTCTCGATTGGATATCAACAAGAGTGATATTGATGCACTCAACAAAGAAATTATACTCGTTCTCGATTGGATATCCACAAGAGTGATATTGATGCACTCAACAAAGAAATGATACTCGTTCTCGATTGGATATCAACAAGAGTGATATTGATGCACTCAACAAAGAAATGATACTCGTTCTCGATTGGATATCCACAAGAGTGATATTGATGCACTCAACAAAGAAATGATACTCGTTCTCGATTGGATATCCACAAGAGTGATATTGATGCACTCAACAAAGAAATGATACTCGTTCTCGATTGGATATCCACAAGAGCAGGGTCAGCAACCTATGACTCGCGAGCCAAATGTGGCTCGTACGGAACAAAATATGGCTCTTCTGTCATCCCTAAAATACACAATTGTTTTAAAATTAAAATTAAAATTAAATTAAACAAATAAAAAATGCTTAATTACTTACGCCAATTCGTTCTTTTTGTCGTTTTCTTTTATTCTCATATTATTAATAAACATGTTTAATATCAATAATGTTAAATTGTATACTGTCAGTTACAAATGGGCTTTCTCTTAACCTAGCTCTTTGTTGATCTCTTGCTCCGAATTGTGGCATAGTTTGGCTCTTTAAGTATAAACGGTTGCTGACCCCTGCACAGGAGTATGTATGTATGTATGTATGTATGTATGTATGTATGTATGTATGTATGTATGTATGTATGTATGTATGTATGTATGTATGTATGTATGTATGTATGTATGTATGCATGTATGTATGTATTAGCTCTTTAATGGCACCTCAGAACGATAATATAAATTTCTAAAACTGTACAAATGAAGAAGATCTGAGCAAGGCTGTAACTTCTGCGGTCAAAATGGAGGTTTTATTTGATAACCGACTCGAGATGGTACCAAGGGATGTTGAAACAGCAGCTACAATCTTGTCTCCATCTTTAGAACCGTCTGTATACAATGATGTATGGCCACAATAGGAGGCTCTGGCTTCATTGAATTTACTCTAGAAAACGAGAGTGGATTTGTTGAGGACTTTTCAATTGGCAAAGATCAAATATTATTTTGGGGTGTTTGATAACCAAGTTGGTATTTTTGGAACATATAATTTTGTAGTATTTCCAACATTGATTTTTGCTGTTTCTAAGTGAGGACAAATTTATATGCCAAACGGTTAAATGAAATTTGGTTTCTGAGCATACAAGGTTTGGTATTTGAGTCAAAAGACTACATCATATGCAGGATTAGATGGATTAAAGGATAGTTTGGTAGCATACTGAAGAACCAATTTCGTTCGTCTGAGATAAAGTGATGGCTCATTTGCCTCAACATAGAGGCTTTCTGAAGGGAAAGTTCTAATTGCTCCCAGACAAAGTCCATGTCATTGATTGTGTATCGGATTGAGCATTTGCAGGGAAGATTTTACAAGCTGATCCGTACACAATCGAGCCATAGTCAAGTTTGGATCTTACTATTGACCCGTATAACCGGAGCAAGACCTTCCGATCTGCTCCCAAATCTGTGTTTATCACGACTCATTTTAAATCAAGAGCTTTTTGACATTTGACCCCATGGTATCTAATATCGTCTATACCCTCTTACAAGTCGAGTCCAACTGCAAAGAACATCGGCCATGATCTGCCGTTGCATAATGCGCCGGTCGATCGGGGTCTATGTTGTTTGTCGTATTGATTACTCCTATAAAAAAAAAAAACATTGACCAAGATCTCCCGATGCATTATGCGACGGCAGATCTGGGTCTGTGCAGTTTGCAGTTGGATTCGACTTAAGCGAGTACAAACGGTATGTGGAAGGATCATTGCAAGATAGACCAGGAATCAAGCTAGCTCGACCGAGATTGATCAGTACAGGTGGAGCTGGAAAAATATTGACACATTTTTCCAGACGATGACACTCTATCATTACTCTATGAGTGTTGTACAAGTTTACTGGGTAAAAGAAAATCGTTTCTGAATGGCAACAAAGAAAAACTGAGAAGAAGAAGAAGATTATGATGCTGCTGCTGATGATGATGAAGATGATGAAAAAAAAAGAAGAAAGATGAATGAATAAAAAGAAAGGAAAAGGATTACAACATACAGCATTGTGTAGGTTGAGTGAGAAATTAAAAAATAATTATTCATTCTTCCACATCATGTGTTAGCCAACTTGTGTCTGTTAAAAAGAGAACCGGTTTCTGTCAAGATGACGCAGATGTTTGATGATTCCTGTAAAATAACCAAGAATTCGGCAAATTCCCATATACATATGTCCTTTTCTTGCATCTTAAGGAAAAACAAATTGCGGATTAAATTTAATTGCAACGTCCAACAAATGCACATTGAAATACTGTATATACTCGCTTAGAAGTCGAATCCATCCGCAAACTGCATATACCCAGATCTGCCTGCGCATTATGCGACGGCAGATCAGGGTCTATGTTGATTGCAGCTGGACTCGACTTAAAAGCGAGTGTATTTGATTTATATGTTTGCTCTGTTGAATAAACACTTTATATATATATATATATATATATATATATATATATATATATATATATATATATATATATGTACTGTTGAATAAACACTTTTTATATATATATATATATATATATATATATATATATATATATATATTATCTGTTTAATAAAAACTTTATATATATATATGATCTGTTAAATAAACACTTTATATATATATATATGATCTGTTGAATAAACACTATATATATGTGATCTGTTGAATAAACACTTTATATATATATATGTATGATCTGTTGAATAAACACTTTATATATATATGATCTGTTGAATAAACACTTTATATATATATGATCTGTTGAATAAACACTTTATATATAAATGATCTGTTGAATAAACACTTTATATATATATATGTATGATCTGTTGAATAAACACTTTATATATATATATATATATATATATATATATATATATATATATATATATATATATATATATATATATATATATATATATATATATGATCTGTTGAATAAACACTTTATATATATATGTATGATCAATCATTATAGCAATTTATATCATGATGGTACACCGATTAAAGCGTAGATGGCAGGAAGACATTTCATTTGACTCAATCTAGGGTAAATTTGTTATTACATTATCCCACATTATCCCATAACCCCCTTCCCTCAAAAGGATAAATCTCCTTAAAATAAGTGCCTTGACGCCAAGGCTGATCTTGCTACGTTAATTTCTGTGTGATACTAACATCATTAAAATATTTACCAAAACAAAATGGAGCCGGGATATTATAGGGACAATTAAAACAAAACACGTGCATCATGGTTAGTATTCATGACAGCTGCTTAAGAATACTGAAGCACGACTCCTAGTTCCAGAAGCTGTGGTGGCTCAGTACTTAGTGTGTCTAAAATCTCGACCAGAAGGGCGCGGGTTCGAATCCTGTTATCTGATCAGTCTGGATGGTGTGTCCCTTCCTTCCCTTGACACTTTACTTATTTGTGTGTTGCTGTTATGTAAAATACCAAAAATTATACCAAATCTTGTTCCACGATTTGCCTGGTATCATTTAAAGATTTACAGTTTGTCTTCTACCATTTAAATAATTCTTTAACGTTGACTTTCGTCATTTCGTAACGATCATCTTTTTTGACGAATGCCAGACATATCAGTGATAAAAGTTCTGACAAAACTTCTCCGTACCTTCCAGGACTGACTGAATTTAGAATGATTCGTCTGTGGACAGACTGCTATACAAACAAACTCATTGATCATACTAATTATGTGGTATGCAGACTGTTTTAAGAAAACCGAGGTATGCTGATAAAACATATATATAGATATATATATATATATATATATATATATATATATATATATATATATATATATATATATATATATATATATAATTGAGTTTGTGAACATTAAGACTTTCCTAATTATATCTCATGCCCATATGATAAACGAGTGCAACTGCCGATAACTTAATTAACATAACCGATCTAGCTGCAAAAATGGATAGAACAATTACCTACCGCGTTGTTTCTTTCTTCTCTTCTTTTTTTTTTTTTGGGGGGGGGGCATTAAATCTAATGAATTTGTAA
Organism: Margaritifera margaritifera; assembly: GCA_029931535.1. Taxonomy (NCBI): domain Eukaryota; kingdom Metazoa; phylum Mollusca; class Bivalvia; order Unionida; family Margaritiferidae; genus Margaritifera; species Margaritifera margaritifera. The sequence goes on from JAQPZY010001552.1 coordinate 210,566, forward strand.
TACACATAGTCTCCGCTCGTTATCCCATCATATGCAGGGCTTGGCATACATAAAACAGTGAGCAAACTGACAAGCATGTATGGATAGAGGCAGCTAGTAACAAGTATGGATTACTCTTTACGAAATAGCAAAATGGAACATAAAAGAGAAACAATTTCTTAAAAATTAATCGACATGATGATTATGATACCTCATTAAACCACGTCTGTTTTTCGGTGCTACATGAAGTGTGGAAGCCAATATCACTCCTAGTGAAGGTATAAGTCTCTAGTAGCGATCAGAGAGGTAAACCATTGCAACCAAAATCCATTCTACGGATTAATCGCTAGAAATTGTACACAGTAGTTGCCAGAAAGGGTACGATAGTTTCCAGAAAGGGTATGACAGTGGATAGAAAGGGTACGACTGTCCCTAGAAAGTGTACGAAAATTAATACTGATCGAATATGTTGTGAGCTTGGAGTTTCAATCTTTTTACAGAAATGTAATGAATGTTTTAAACTTCGAGAAGTTGTAGCCAAACACAAGAAAAAAAATTTACGTCACCTAGCTGTGTATATGCTTGTAATGAACATATGCATCGAAAGTGTTCCAAAAGACATAATCAGAAAACTTGTTCCCGAATTTATATCACTTAATAAACACTGAATTTGTGAAATACTCGCATAAACAAGAGATTTTAGTCTCTTTTACAAAGTTTCTAGTTACGTAACCTTACAAATTGTGAGGATACTGAGCACATACAAGAGTCAGATTTCTTATTTTAAGTCACTGCCCACCAAAAATGACGAATATTCGGTTGTAAACATTCCTATGAAGTAAATATGTATACGGATTTGTTGTATAACGAACGCTGTTTCATATAGACAACCAGTCTGTCGACAACGATTATGTAGATTTGTTGTATCATGAAGGTTGTTTCATATAGACAACCAGTCTATCGACAACGATTATGCAGACTGTGCAAAGCTGTACTCAGCAATTTCAATTTGTCTTCGTCCATTTACAGAAAGGTACCCTTATTTTCATTTCTTGTTTGCCTGTTTAAATGTATCTTCGTGTCGTGTATGTGTGCAGATGCATCATTATTTGTTGTATTGTTTATGATCTGCTGTGTAATTCTTGTATTGTTTCGGTAAAGTTGTATTGTTCTCAATTGTTTTTCCTTGAATAAGTGCGAGCCCCTTTTCTCTTTGTGATAGGGGACAGTATACTCAGGGCGTTAAGTGCCAGTTTTGTTTGTTTGTTTTTATTTTATTTTGTGTGTGTGGGAGGGGGGGGGGGGAAGGAGTAGCTGCAAGGGGGCGTAGTTTGGGACGTTTTTCCACCAGACTGATATTTGCAAATTCTGTATGCAGATACAGTCTGGGCAGGCCAAGACTACTGGTTTTATTTCAGTGTGTGCTCCATTGAAAGTTTTACTGTTCCCTTCGTAGTGCATCATCTACTGTACGGTCAAAATGTTTGTTTAATTTATTGTTTAATTTCGCGGTTTCCAAAGCGTTCATCTCCGTTCCTCAGCTCCAGCTTTAACATGACGAAAGCGACCGTTACACCTTATATTGTCGTTGCAAGTTTCTTGGGTCTAAAGTAAAAAATTAGGATGCCTATTGCAAGTTTCTTGGGTCTAAAGTCAAAAATTAGGATGCCTATTGCAAGTTTCAAGCTCGTGTGCACACGATTGCTGTAGATTATATTTACAAAAAAACTGCACTCAGCGCTTTTAACTTTGTTCAGAAACATTATTTTATGTTAACTTCAATCTACTCTAAACTCAAATAAGAGCACATTCAGCAGACATTTGAGACTACAGTAACGCTACAACTGTTCACTCTCCCAACCGTAGAAGTTTAAAACCTACTGTAACGCTACAACTGTCCACTCTCTCAACCGTAGAAATTTAAAACCTACTGTAACACTACAACTGTCCACTCTCGCAACCATGGAAGTTTGAAACCTACTGTAACGCTACAACTATCCACTCACCCAACTGTAGAAGTTTAGAACATACTGTAACGCTACAACTGTCCACTCTCGTAACCATGAAAGTTTAAAACCTACAGTAACACTACAACTGTCCATTCTCACAACCGTAGAAGTTTAAAACATACAGTAACGTTACAACTGTCCACTCTCCAAACCGTAGAAGTTAAAAACCTACTGTAACGCTACAACTGTCCACTCTCGCAACCATGGAAGTTTAAAACCTACTGTAACGCTACAACTGTCCACTCTCGAAACCATGGAAGTTTAAAACCTACAGTAACACCACAACTGTCCACTCTCATAACCGTAGAAGTTTAAAACCTACAGTAATACAACAACTGTCCACTCTCCCAACCGTGGAAGTTTAAAACCTACAGTAACGCTACAACTGTCCACTCTCGCAACCGTAGAAGTTTAAAACCTACAGTAATGCTACAACTGTCCACTCTCCCAACCGTGGAAGTTTAAAACCTACAGTAACACTACAACTGTCCACTCTCGCATCCGTGGAAGTTTAAAACCTACAGTAATGCTACAACTGTCCACTCTCCCAACCGTGGAAGTTTAAAAACTTCAGAAACGCTACAACTGTTCACTCTCGCAACCGTAGAAGTTTAAAACCTACTGTACCGCTACAACTCTCCACTCTCGCAACCATGCACGTTTTCGAAATTAGTAAATTGTGTGAAATGGTCCATTGTAGTTGCGATCATTTTTAAAAGTCTAAAATAAAAGAAGTGGCATCTCAGATTCTGGCATTGTGATTAAAAATGCACATCCACTTCCTACCTTACATCTGTTTGACAGCTCAATAGAAATGTGAGAAACAACTGAACGAAGATCATTGTTTCTGTTTGCAGACGAATTTCGGATAGAAGCATGTGGTATTTTGTTGGGCGTTCTTTATGACAGCTTATAGTGATATTGCGGTGTAATTAGTTATACTATTTCAGCTGTGTAGTTTATCGTTTTTACATTTAGCCCTACTTTAGTGCTTCCTGCACGATCGTTTCCATTACATGTAGTGTTCTTCATTTCGATGCATAAAAGGACAGTAATAAAATGGAAATGTTCCTTATTTAAATGAAATATTAACAATTCTTTAAATTTATCTATAGATGCGTCCGATGGTCGCAAAATATCACAAATATGGCGACCAGTGGAAAGTGCAAAAGATATGCCACAATAAGAGGAACATGTTCAAGGAAAACGACTTGGGTGTATGGGAGGAAAGGAAAGTTATCGATGTGATGAAGACGACTTGGGTGTATGGGAGGAAAGGAAAGTTATCGATGTGATGAAGACGACTTGAGTGTGTGGGAGGAAAGGAAAGATATCGATGTGATGAAGACGACTTGAGTGTGTGGGAGGAAAAGGAAAGTTATCGATGTGATGAAGACGACTTGGGTGTGTGGGAGGAAAAGAAAGTTATCGATGTGATGAAGGCTGAAAGGAAAAGGCTGAAAAATTCCTGACTTATTGCTGGTATTGGCGGAAAACTGTTTATAAACGGAGACGAATTCAAGCTTCCTAGTAATAATTAAGAATTTCGTATGAGGAAGTTATTTGTCATATCTTGGGACGTTCATGGTTTGAAAAGAAAATGATGTCATTACGAATTTCTTTCATTTATCTCGTCATTTGATGTCATTGTATTATCTGAAATATGCAGAAATCATAATCACACTTATGATTTACGTATCAGAGGTAAATCCTATGGCCAAAAGAAGCAAAAGTCGAGGTAGACATCATGGATGGATTTCAATGTGTTACAGTTTTCAAAATGAAAATTTTTTTTTTTGATTAGTCAAATGAAGTGGTTGTGTGGTTTAAAATGACTCATTATATTCTTGATTGCAATGAAGATGTATTTTTGGGCTGTGTTTCTTTTAGTCCAAGTGAATAAGAAGTTGAAAAAGTGGATCTTTCTGAAGCTTTGGAAGAAGATATAGCTAAAAAAAAAAAAACCTCGGACTTAGGTATGCAGAATAGATCCGCCTTCCTGGATGTTGTAATATTGTATGAGTCAATTTAATGGAGGCATTCTTTCGTGCCCTGTGATGCGTCTCGTAATGATGTTACAGCTGAGAAGGTCTTGGGCATTTTAAAAGAGTGCGGTGTGTATATAAAATTTGACTAAATTTTTAAGGATTTTACCCTTGTTGCATTTATCTTTTTTTGTATGCCTACTTTATACCTAAACTTACTCGGCACTATATAGCTAGGATAGTGTTGATGTACCATTAAACCACACACATATATATATATATATATATATATATATATATATATATATATATATATATATATATATATATATCCATCCATACATACATACAAGCATATATACATTCGCAGGAAATTTTCAAAGGGGGGGGGATTGGTGGCAAAGCCAAAATCAATAGGACGAGCCTTCAAAATTGAAGCCAATAGGGTCAAGGGGAGAGGCA